>CM064528.1:3992443-4207443 GCA_032716605.1 Paralithodes platypus
AATACATAAATCGGTTAGCATATTATCATATTTTTATGGGTTTTTGGACTCGGAGAATGATTATTTGATCTTTTACCACCATGTTAATGATGGACAAGTATTATGAATGATTTTCATAGGGCAAATAATAACAAACGATTGTTTTGTTCAATGTCCGAAGTTAGCACGTTTTTTTTTTTAAACACAATCGGTTAAAGTCCTTGCATGACAGTGTGGTAATCCCGACACTGACTTACGGAAGCGAAGCATGGACGTTGGTTGAGAGACTCAGACCAAGAGTGAGAGCAGTGGAAATGAATTACTTAAGGAGTGCGTGCAGTTACATGGAGGGATAGACAGACTAATGAGGAAGTAAGAAGGTGTGGTGTGGAGGTAGATGTGCTGGAAAGTGTGAAAAGGAACAACTTGAGATGGTTCGGCCATATGGAACGTATGGAAAGCGAGAGAATGACTAAGAGGGTGTACGAGAGCGAGGTGGAGGGACAGAGAGGGAGAGGTAGACCGAATATGAGGTGGAAGGATGGAGTGAGGAAGTACATAAACGAGGGCGGTGCTGACTGGGGAGAGGGGCGTCGACTGACTGGGGACAGAGGTGCATGGGGGCGGTTCGTTCGTGGCCACCCCTTCGGGGATCACGGCGTCAGGCAATAGATAGATAGATAGAATCGGTTAAATGATAGTGTTCTAGCTAGAGCGTTATACAAGTGTAAAAAATTTCCTTTGGTGGATGTTGTCTCTGGTAATGTTACTACAAAATTATATCAGTCACAACATCATTCATACAAACAAATTTCTTCAGGGTGATAGAAGTTTGGCAGGGTAGCGAACAATGTACATATTTTCGTCATATAATAATAATAATAATAATAATAATAATAATAATAATAAATAATAATATTTTTTTAGTGTACATATTATACTCATGTCAGTTTCCTAGGACTTTTACATGCTCTTCCTTTGCCATTTCTCTAAACGGACCCCACAAAAAAATAAAAATAAAAAGCGTTTCCATTATATAATGACAATGTCCAATTACTTATTATCTTATTACTTATTACTTATTATTTGGCGATGGGCTGGTCTATCAGAGTGAGACCTGAGCGATCTCTGCCATACCCATAGCTTACTCTGACTGTTCCTTTTACTTATATATTTTCTAAATCTCAAGTGACGGCGTCTCTTCCGTGGATTGACCTCCCAATCTACCAAGATTGGAAGCTAAAGCGTCACATTATTCCTTTGCCCCTCAACTTTCTCTTCATAATTGCTGAGGGGCACAGGGCCCTGGTCCCGCCATGGAGTGGCTTCGGTCACCCAGGTTCTGTGGGGGCGCTCGTTTATGGCCTTGGCCTTACTCGGGCCTTGGGCTGTTCGGCCAGGCAGCTTGGGGAACAACAACAACTTCCCACTACCAGTTACAGTATATTATGATGTATTAATGAAGGAGACCATATATCCTAGTATTAAATGTTCAGTGTTCTCAAACCAAATGTCAGCATAAGGTCCTAAAAGATATGTATGTGTGTGTCAGAGTAGCTAACTGGGGTAATGTTGTTTTGGTACCGAGTTGATCATGAGAGGGTAGAGGGTATACAAGAAAATGTGGCCTTCTCTTGGCCACTTCAAAACAGGGTGTCAAAGGAAAGGAGAGTCCTTGCTTTTGAGTCTTTATTATTGTACTGTATATGCAAAGATAAAATTGTGGTTTATAGTTCAAATTATGTGTTTAGAAGGGATTAAATGGCTAAAACAATGCTATTTCCTATTAATTGTCTTGTATTCCTTCCCATATTCATTCCATTTTTCATACAAAATTGCTCCTGTTTGATGACACCCTGCTTCAAAAGGCATAATGGGTCATAACTCTAACCTTGAATATTTATTACTAATGACTGAAAACGAAGGACTTGTTTTGGGACTGGATATACAGAAAAATTTACATGCATTTTTCTTGCCTTGACCATTTATTCTCTTCCAGGATCATAAAGGCACCTACAGTATAGAGTATAATGAATAGAAACATCATTCATTCAAACAACAGCTCTTTATTGATGATGTTTCGCAGATAGCTTCTTCAGAAGTGACCAGCGAAACTTCAATAAAGTGCTCCTCCTCAAATGGTGTTTCTATTCATTTTGTCAACTTTTCAAAGTTAACTTAACATGTAGAGCATAAATTTATCTATGTACAGTATATTTATAACTACTGACTGAAAATGAGGGACTTAGCTTTGAGATAGAATATGGAAAAGTCTCTTGTTTGCCACCCTGATATTGTGTGTCCATATGTCCTCATGAGTTCTGTTTCCTAATTTTTTTTTTAAAAGGTTTGAGATGTTGCCTTGACCACCCAATGGACGCTCCCCATACTCCACCATCCGCTACATTGTCTTCTCAAATAACTTTACCAGGTCCAGGGTACACTATCTACCGGTATGTCCTAATGTATACTGTACAGTATATCTTTTGCCAGATGCCTTAACCCCTTCTATACCATTGACATATATATTTGATTTCAGTTGCATTTAGACCATTTCATGAAGCTTAGGAAGGATTTGTGGTAGCTATAAGGATTAATGGAGTTTATGACCTTTTAATTGGTAGACATCCTTCCTAAGCTGAATAAATTTGTCTAAATGTAGCTGAAATCAAATACTGTATATAATATGTCGCCGATATAGAAGGGGTGGCAACGTATAAATCTTCTCCATGCACCTCCGTCCTGTCAATCGCTGCCCCTCCTCCCACCCAACACTACTTACACTCTTATCTCTTTATCCTTCCACCTCACTCTATCTATCTATTCCTCTCTCCCTTTCTACCTCATTCTGGTACACTCTTTTTGTCATTTTCCTTCCACCTCACTCTCAGTCTGCCTATTCCTCTCTCCCTTTCTACCTCACTCTGGTACACTCTTTTTGTCTTTATCCTTCCACCTCACTCTCAGTCTGCTTATTCCTCTCTCCCTTTCTACCTCACTCTGGTACACTTGTTTTGTCATTCTCCTTCCACCTCACTCTCAGTCTGCTTATTCCTCTCTCCATTTCTACCTCACTCTGGTACACTCTTTTTGTCATTCTCCTTCCACCTCACTCTCAGTCTGCTTATTCCGCTCTCCCTTTCTACCTCACTCTGGTACACTCTTTTTGTCATTCTCCTTCCACCTCACTCTCAGTCTGCTTATTCCTCTCTCCCTTTCTACCTCACTCTGGTACACTCTTTTTGTCATTTTCCTTCCACCTCACTCTCAGTCTGCTTATTCCTCTCTCCCTTTCTACCTCACTCTGGTACACTCTTTTTGTCATTATCCTTCCACCTCACTCTCAGTCTGCTTATTCCTCTCTCCCTTTCTACCTCACTTTGGTACACTCTCTTTGTCATTCTCTCAACAAGTAACCTATTTTCAGTCTAGAAGCTTTAACCTTTTCAGTAAGGGTGATGTACAGTACTGGTACAGTAGGCTACTTATAATTATTGCCTATTTTAAGTTTATTCTGGCTAAAGTTTGACGAGTTTATGCATTTTAAAAAGGACCTAATTCAGAGGGTTTATTGATATTGTATTTACCCCTTTGAGTCCTACAGGTAGATCATAAGCTAAAGAAAATCATCTAATGATAAGTAGAAGATAATAATTACATCACCGTGCTGAAGGGTTTGTTGTTGTTGTTGTTGTTGTTCCCCAAGCTGCCTGGCCGAACAGCCCCAAGGCCCCAAGCAAGGCCAAGGCCATAACTGAGCGTCCCCACAGAACCCTCCCTGCCTACCACAATAAAGCCTGGGTGACCGAAGCCACTCCATGGCGGGGAGCCGAGGAGGGTGCAGAAACGCCCGGGAAACCAAAGCCCCACCCAGGGCCCTGTGCCCCTCAGCAATTATGAAGAGAAAGTTGTGGGGCAAAGGAAAAATGTGACGCTTTGGCTTCCAATCTTGGTAGATTGGGAGGTCAATCCACGGAAGAGACGGCGTCACTTGAGATCTAGAAAATATATAAGTAAAAGGAACAGTCAGAGTAAGCTATGGGTATGGCAGAGATCGCTCAGTTCTCACTCTGATAGACCAGCCCATCACCACATGACTAAAACCCAATCCTCTCAGCATCAGCTAGGAAAGGCCCTAGAATGCCGCCTTTGGCGGAGGGATAGCTCCCCTATTTCAAACCCTTTCGGGGTTGGGCACCCGCCCTGCTGAAGGGGTTTATGGTCCTAGCTGTATCTTTTAAGTGATGTAACTCTTTAAATATAGCATTATGTCCTAAAGTATCTTGTCTCCCAATTAAAGATTCATGGTTTTCAATCCTTGAATTTGCGAAGCTTCTCCGGAGCTTTAATTTCTTCCCTGCGGGTTTTTTGGCATTAATTTACCTTCATTCCCTGCACATTTTCACGCATAAGGAAGAGCCAGAACGCAATGCAATGATATATCCGTGAAAGTGCAGTAATTGAGCTTTCCAATGACACCTGAATCATCTCTGTACGACATCTGGTTGTCTTGTAATGATCTTGTAAAGGTCCTGCCAGTATTAGTAGGCTAGCCTATGTGTCGTACAAATTCAAGAAATATTGTTGAATGTAAATGGCATACATGATAGTACTTAAATTTTAGTTTGTTAATTCAAATTACTTTCACACTATATTTGTTTATATTTTTTATCTGGTGAGTTTGCACTAGGTGTCTTTGAGCAAGAGAACTCTACTATAGGCCTACTTCACTTCAAGCTACTGTATTTAGTTGCTGGTACCCAGTACAGTGTCTGAATAACAACTGCTTGTTTTTGTTACTAAATAGGCTATGTTATATATATATATTCAGGCATATTATCATCAGCCAATCAGCTTGAGGTTAAGTTTTGTAGCACAAAACAACCAAGTAAAAATTTGCCAAGTAAAACAACAAACTACTGTAGGCCTATAGTGGATATTCTGTACAAACTACCAGTTATTGAGTTTCACTCAATAAATGCTGGTGTTCCCCAGGGATCAGTTTTGGCCCCAACTCTGTTCCTCATTCATATCAATGATCTCATATCTACCACTCATAATCCAATACATTCCTACGCAGATGACTCAACACTCCACAGTTCCTTCACATTTACCAATTCTTTCACCCAACCCGATCTTATAAATTCAAAAATAAACACTGCAATTTCTCTGAACCAGGACCTTTCTAGAATTAATGAATGGGGACAAGAGAATCTAGTTTCCTTTAATGCACAGAAAACCAAGTACATTCAATTTTCTAACCGACAGAATCTCACTGACTCCCATATATTTTTAATGATGTAAATATTCCCACTTCCCCTAGTATTGACATTCTCGGTGTAACATTAACTACTAATTGAGCTGGACACTTATGTTAGAAGCATTGCTAAGAATGCCTCTAAAAAACTGGGACTCCTGTACAGAGTTCGAGAATTCTTCACTGACGAGCAGTTGGCCGTAATATATAAAAGTCATGTGCGCTCTCAGATGGATTACTGTTCACCTCTGTGGGGTGGAAGTGGAGTGGTTGCATTGAGGCAGTTGGACAAAATTCAAAATAAAGCTATTAGATTAATCAATAACCCTGCAATCACACAGGACCTTCCTACATTAGCCATACGAAGAAACGTTGCATCCCTTGCATTATTCTACAGATATTTTCACAGCAATTGTTCCGAGGAACTTGCTTCAATTGTGCCGCCTCTCCACATCTTTCCCCGTAGAACTAGGGCAGCTGAGAGCGCCCATGAATTTACACTTTCTCCTCCACAATGCAGAACTTCTGCTTATCAGAATTCATTTATCCCCAGAGCTACTACTCTTTGGAATTCACTTCCCTCGAATTGCTTTCCACAAACTTACAATCAACAAATGTTTAAATCCAGTTGTTACAAACATTTTATGAATGGAGGATGCCTTTAGGCACATGGACCTTTTTGTTTTATCTGTGTTTTTCCTTCCTCCATTCATTGTCTCTTAAAAAAAAAAAAAAAAAAAAAAATGTGATTGATGGATAGAAATAAGTACAAAATCCTTATCGGGACCCATCAAGGCCATCTAATATGCCTAATGCTTCTACTTGACTTATTCAATCTTTAATGAATATTGTCCTTGATGAAGTTGATGGGCATAGGTAAGGATTTTGAATGACCTCAATACCTTGTTGCTATCCAACCCACGTACCCATCAATCACATAATTAAGACAATGTCTGCTGCTGTGAAGGATCCCTATAAATTAGGCGTACCTAAAGTACAGTACTTTGGACTTCTAATGACTTTTGTATGTGCTGTAATTATATACAGTGGTAACATGCGCGACATATTTCTGAGTTCGCCTACCCACACCCGGCAAAAAAATATAAAAATTTACCCGAGGGCATTGACTTCACCCTGCATTTCTAACTGCAGTGGCAGAGTTTATAAGTGTATTAAACCAGTATCACGTGGTGTACAGAAGTATATAGTAGTACCTGGTGATTAGTATAGACAATATGGTGAACAGAAAACGGGTGCGAAACGAGGGTAGTACACCCGCTAACAGAACTCTTTAATTTAAAGGACTTAAATGCCCAAATTCTGGCATTTATTAAAATATTTAATGATCATAGCTTTAAAATTAGCCTACTTAATTAAAATTACACATTTAGAATAATGGATGCAGTTATAATATAGTAATTTGTTTACATGGCTAGTTAGTCATTCACTGTTCAGCGGAGGTTAGGTTTGGTAAGATTTTTTAGATGATTCATGCCTTAATTTCAGAATAAAATTGATCAAATTAATCATAAGGCCTAGATCGTCGCCGAACTCTCTAAATTGATGTGCTACTATACTGTAGTCTATTCCCTGTAAGTAGGCGAGAAATCATGACCTCTATCCTCTGTAACTCAAAAAGGGCTAGAGCAAATTGGCTGTAATTTTCCACATCTATTCCTTGACTGACTCTTCCCAAATAGTAGAAATATTAGCTCAATTACTCTTCTCGTTTTTGAGTTACAGAAGGTTAGAGGTCATGAGGAGTTCCCAAGGAATGGACATCCAGGCGATTGGTATCAATTGCCGGTTGGAGAAATATTGCAAAGAAAAAGCAATACCATTCATTGATAACTGGGATACTTTCTATGGTAGAGATGGGATGTACGCAAGGGATGGGGTTCATCTTTCACGGTTAGGGGTTTCCACATTAGCTAGTTCTTTAGACAGGGTGGTTGTGGGGTTTTGAACAGAAATATTGAGTGTAAAAGAGAGGTTAAACGGAAATTTTTTAGGGTCGGGCGAAAGCGATAAGGATATTCAGTCTCATGCTAAAATATATGACAATATTGCTAATGATAGTAGTGATGGTGCAACGGAAGATGGAAATGTAGTTAGAAATAAAGGTAAATTAGGTATAAATAAAAGAAGTAAATTGAGAGTATATTACACAAACTGTAGGAGTCTATGTAACAAAATGAACGAACTTAGAGCCCTTGTTATCAAAGAAAATATAGACATACCTGTAACAGCACTAACTGAAACTTGGATTAATACGGAAACCAGGCATTTTTTAGCAGAATTTGATATACCAGGATATAGTTTGTTTAAATATGACCGAACAAGTAGGAGGGGTGGCGGTATAGCAGTGTTTGTCAGGAGTACATTAAAAAGCTGTATTAAATCAGGTATTAGACTAAATAACGATAATGAAAGTGTTTGGGTAGAGGTAAACGAAGGTAGCGAGACCATAGTTATTGGGGTTATGTATAGACCGCCAAATACGAGTAGAAATGACGGAACGTCATTATGGGAGGAAATTAAAATGGCATCAAGGTTTAGCAATGTGTGCATTATGGGGGATTTTAATTTTCCGAATATAGATTGGCAGCATCAAATAGGCGACTCTGATTCTGAGGAGTTTATTGAGGTAGTACAAGATAGTTTTTTATTTCAATTCATAGATACGCCGACTAGAGGTAATAATATTCTCGATTTAGTTTTCAGTAACAATGAACATATGATAAATAAAAGGGGACCACCTAGGAAATAGTGACCACAATTCTGTGTACAGCTATTTTAATATACAATGGAAAGGTAATACCAGAGAGAATACAACATTAATACCTGACTTCAGAAAAGCCAATTATGGTGGGTTAAGAAGAGCGCTATTAGCGGACCCTATGGTCAAAAAAATAAGTCGATCCAGGTGTCCAAATGAGTGCATCCCTTCTCAGGCACCTGTCATCTTAAGTCAGGAAGAGACGTCAAACTTGGTAGATACATACGATAATTTTATCAAGTCAGTATTCAATGCGCAAAATAAATATATCCCCAAAAGAAAATTTAGATCAACACAGAACCAACCCAAATGGATGAATAATAGACTATTAGATCTTCTAGGAAAAAAGAGAGGAATATATAGAAAAATTAAGAAAGGTGAAATTCACCTACTTGCTTACTATCAGAATCTATCGCGACAGGTAAAAAAGGATATTAGGAAAGAAACAAGAAATTATGAAATTAAGGATGCCAATGACTCAAAAAATAATCCTAAAGTTTTTTCCCAACTATATAAATCCAAGGTTAGAGATGTAATTGGTCCCCTTAAAACTTCGATAGGAGAAATGACAGAAAATGATTTAGAAATGTGCTGTACATTAAATAGTCAATTTCTTTCCGTTTTCACTAATGAAAATTTGGCACAGTTTCCAGAAGTCCGTAAGGTATATAGCGATAGTATAGAAAATAGGTTAAGTACGGTTACTATAAGTAGAAATGATGTGCTTAAGGAAATTGACAGACTGAAACCTCATAAATCGCCTGGTCCTGATGAGGTATATGCTAGAGTATTAAAAGAATGCAGATGAGTTAAGTTACCCATTAACATTTCTATTTAACAAGTCATTAGAAACAGGTATAGTTCCAGAAGCTTGGAAGCTTGCAAATGTAGTTCCGATCTTCAAAAAAGGTGATAAATCAATAGCATCCAATTACCGTCCCATTAGTCTCACTTCAATCATAGGAAAGCTACTAAGAGTCAATTATTACTAGGAAAATGAGAAACCAGTTGGAAACATTTAACTTAATCAATTCTTCTCAGCATGGATTCACTCAGGGACGGTCTTGCCTTACAAATTTGCTTAGTTTTTTCTCAGAAGTATATGAAGCAGTAGATAATGACAAGTCATATGATATTATATATTTAGATTTCAGTAAAGCTTTCGACAGAGTCCCTCATGAGAGATTGATGTGAAAGGTTGAGGCACATGGAATAGGTGGGGCGTTGTTAGGATGGATTAGGTCATGGCTAACTGGTAGGAAGCAGAGTCAGCATAAATGGTACCAAGTCAGAATGGGGAGCAGTCAAAAGTGGTGTCCCCCAGGGATCTGTATTAGGTCCTCTGTTGTTTATTATATACATAAATGACTTTCATTTAGGTATAACTAGTAGGATAAGTAAATTTGCAGACGATACCAAAATGGGGAGAAAAATTTATTCAGATAGAGATATAGTGTGTCTGCAAAGGGATCTAGATACCTTACACGAATGGTCAGTAAATTGGCAGATGAAGTTTAACATTGACAAATGCAAGGTATTAAAGATAGGGAAGATGCATACAAATGTTAAATATAAACTAGCTAATATGGAATTAGAAAACTCAGACTGTGAGAAAGATCTAGGTGTGTTTGTTAGCAATGATTTGAAGCCTAGAAAACAATGTATAAGCGTTCGTAACAAGGCAAACAGGATTCTCGGGTTCATATCTAGGAGTGCGAGTAACAGAACTGCTGATGTTATCTTAAAACTTTACTTATCATTAGTGAGACCCCATATGGATTATGCTGTTCAATTTTGGTGTCCTTATTACAGAATGGACATAGATTCATTGGAGAGAGTAGGCTACAACGTAGAATGACAAAAATTATCCATAATATTAGAAATTTTCCGTATGAAGAAAGGTTGAAGAAATTAGGCTTTCATTCGTTAGAGAGACGCAGAGTTAGAGGGGATATGATAGAGGTATTCAAGTGGGACCGTTAGTGGGATTAATAAAGGGGACATGAAAAATGTACTAAAGCTCAGTGATAGCGAAAGAACTCGTACAAATGGTTTCAAATTAGATAAATTTAGTTTCAGAAAAGATATAGGAAAATATTGGTTTGGTAACAGAGTTGTAGAAGGGTGGAATAGGCTACCAAGTGATATAGTGGGATCAAGAACGATAGAGAGCTTTAAGATAAAATTTATAGGCATATGGACGAGATGGGTTGGGTGTGAGGGGGATCTACCATGTGTGGGCCAATCGGCGCTCAGCAGACCCCCGTAATCTTGTGTTAATCCCTGACCATTTTGGTGGGGGCAGTACTCAAGGTATTAGTGAGTTGGGCCTATAATTGGGCCTTGTAATTGGGGTTGGATGTGACAGGGATCTGCCTTGTATGGGCCGATCGGCTTTTTGCAGGCTCCCATTTTCTTATGTTCTTATGTTCTTATGATTTCTCGCATACTTACAGCGAATACACTATAGGCCTATATACTAAAACTGAACCGAACTAGGCCTAGGTTCATAATCCCAGAAGTTCCAAACATTCTAAAATACCAGTTACCAGTAATTTTGGTACTTATTACCGAAACTACCACTAATTATTTATCAATATTTGAAGGCTATTATAGAATAAGGATGTTGCAAAGAACATATTAAAATATGTATCAACCTCCGGAGATACATTTTATGTGCACTATATAAAGTACTGTAAAAACAAAGTCTCCCTATTGACAGCAGTGAAACTCTTATTAAGCCCCTTACTGTTAAAATAGATGCTGATTATAATAAGTCATAGGGGGGTGCCCCCCCTCAACCCATCCTGTATCCAAAGGCAAAATAAATTTTATATTTACTCTGAAAATTACTTACATCTGAGTGTTTTAAGATCGTGTGATAATGGGAGAAATAAAGTTTTCCGGGGATTGTAATTAATTTCAACTAGGCTACTGTATAACAATGAAAACTACCTAAAACAAAAAAGAAAAACCATGGGAAAATTAGTGGTAGCCTAGTTTCGGTTATATTTTCCGTAATTTCCCTATAGGCCTATTAGGTGTTTAAATGCCCAAATATTATCTTTTATTAAAATATTGGTAGGTATCATTCAAGGAGCCTACCGTCACGGTTCACAGGCTCTCTGCGTTCACTTTTTAAATTATCGTTTTATGGGTTGAGGACTTGATCACTGGAGGGCCCATCAACCCTCAGGGCTTATCATCCGGACCTATTTAATACCAGCAGGTCGCAAATAACGGACATTGCGGACAAATCCGACACAGAGCGTGCAAATATCGCCGCAGTGTCTCCTTAACCCACTGAGCCCCAGCGACGCAGCGTTTGCGTCAGCAATGTATGTAACGCTAAACCCCAGCGACGCAACAGTTGCGTCAGTGTTACTCCGGTCCCAATTACTTCGGTCCTATGGCACCTAGTGCTCAGATTTGTATGGGAACTGTGTAAGTATCCCACGCAACCATGCCGATGGTTGAAAACTCTCAAAGTCGAACTGCGTGAGCGTGCAAAAACCAGAATTTTGGGTGTTAGGCCTATTGCCTTCAATTTTTTACTCTTGTATAATCAGTTTTCGGGGGCTCCGTAGGACCAATTTTTGACCTTCTTTTGTGGTTTTTCCTTCATTCGTAACCCATTCGCTATTGTTTCTGGAAAAAACAAAAAATCAAAACCGGCTGGTCCCTGGTGGTACATTTATTAATAACTAGCTGGGGCTCAGTGGGTTAATATTATTAAAATATTTCATTATTAGCCTAGCTTCAAAATGCCTAAAATTCCCCAAATTATTAATAAAATCACGTTCCAAAAAGCGTCCTAAAATAAAAAACACCTCCAAAATGTCTTGCACAAGGTTTCATATGCTCAAATTCTGGCATTTATTTACATATTATATCATCTATAGCTTTAAAATGCCTAACATGACCTACATAGGATATCACATGCATAGAACAATGTCCCCAAACACATCAGAAAAAAGGTCCTGTATTAGGGATTTAAATGCCCTCAATATTGGCTTTATTGATCAGCCCTAACTCCCTAGCTTCCAAGATGACCTAATTAGCCAAGCATCCACCCAGCCACATGTCCCAAATCGTGTAATTATGTCTGTCGGATGTCCTAGGTGTGGTCTACAAACGCGACCCTCCTAACGCCGTATTAAACATCGGCCTTGGGAAATCTGTAAACAAAGCCCTACAGCGCCCTCCCTTATTTTACCATATTTCCACCATTCACCCATTACCGATTTACCATTTTGACCCCTTAAATTAAAGATAAGGGCCTGTACTCACTGTAATATTGGCGTGGATGTCATATTTCTTGTTCGTTTTGGAAATAAATCGACATGTGAGCTCGTCAACACTGGCGGAGACGACCTGGAAGAGCTCGTCTGTTTTGGGAAAGGAGTTTTCGAGGACCCTAATTTCCTGTTTGAGGGTATTCAAACATGCCATGATAGTCTAAAACCACCCCTGGCATGGAATTGGCTTTAAAAGGAGTGGAAGAGCTACGGAAATACGGGGAATTCGAGCGCAAAATGACAGATCGCCTCCTTCGATGGTCTTCCCGTCAGAAAATGGCGACTGAGCGAGAGGGGGCCACTGCCACGATAAATCCAACAGATTTTCGCTCGCTCTGAGTCTTCACAACCAAAATAATCCCCAAAATACCCATATATTGGTCAATCCAGCCCTAATCCCACATTTACGTAGATCAATACACCATATATAACCAAATCTATAGGTTAGAATCACCAAAATCCTCCATATTTGGCCAGGGCCCCCTCAGATACACAATAACATGAACGAAGTATTATGAAACTCGCTGAAGTTCAATAGTCTGTGTGTGGGAAGTGTTCGGGTAGAGCCTGCTAAATTGTCCAACAGATGACGCTACAGCCAAACCCGCTCTATTTAAACTATAGTGTCTGGCTAACGATAGACGACTTTGTTCAGCTTAGGAAGGCCATATAGGAATTAAACGATCTCAATTAAGCATTGTAACTCCCACAGATCCTTCCTAACGTTCCATTTATATACTCTATAACGCTCTATTTCACTATAGGGCCTATTCTGGCTAACATTGGACGATTTTATTCAGCTTAGGAAGAACTCAATTAACCCCTTGACACCCACAATTCCTTACTAAACTGAATACAATCGTTTAATGATGGGCAGCATTATTATGCACCACTATACCTTTATTTTTCATTTTATTCTAGGTTTCTAGCTAATAATAGGCGAATTTATTCAGATTAGGAAGGCCCTCTAGGAACTAATATATGTAGGTCTGATCTTATAGCTAATCCAGAACCTTAGCCTATCTATAAAGAGTCAGATCTATATGCCTATATTATCTTATAGCCAGCCCAGAACTCTACTTATCACACATAAGAGCTACTATATATCTTGCCTGATCTTAAAACATAGGTTATCCAGTACGTCTATAGGTCTACACTCCTACAGGCTGCAGTAGGCTATACCCATATATCACAATTTATGAATAAATTATAATGATATATTTTATAGCAACCCAAAATTGTAGGCTATATCTATTACGAGATGGCAGCTATTATACCCTTTGCTAGTGATATTAATAGTCAACTTAGAACCCCGTCTATTAAGTCAGATATAATTATAGCCTAAGCCTAGACTATACCTTACCTGTTCTTATAGCTAACTCAGAAGTCAGAACACTACCTATTATGAGTCAGAGCTGTATATATTATAGCTAACCCAGAACCCTAACTATCACCAGTCAGAGCTATATTGTACCTAACTTGATATTATAGCTAACCCAGAACCCTACCTATCACGAATCAGAGCTATATTGTACCTAACTTGATATTATAGCTAACCCAGAACCCTACCTATCACGAGTCAGAGCTATATTGTACCTAACTTGATATTATAGCTAACCCAGAATCCTACCTATCACGAGTCAGAGCTATATTGTACCTAACTTGATATTATAGCTAACCCAGAATCCTACCTATCACGAGTCAGAGCTATATTGTGCCTAACTTGATATTATAGCTAACCCAGAATCCTGCTTATAACTAGTAAGAGCTATATTGTACCTAACTTGATATTATAGCTAACCTAGAACCCTACCTATCACGAGTCAGAGCTATATTGTACCTAACTTGATATTATAGCTAACCCAGAACCCTACCTATCACGATTCAGTTATATTGTACCTAACTTGATATTATAGCTAACCCAGAACCCTACCTATCACGAGTCAGAGCTATATTGTACCTAACTTGATATTATAGCTAACCCAGAACCCTACCTATCACGAGTCAGAGCTATATTGTACCTAACTTGATATTATAGCTAACCCAGAATCCAACCTATCACGAGTCAGAGCTATATTGTACCTAACTTGATATTATAGCTAACCCAGAACCCAACCTATCACGAGTCAGAGCTATATTGTACCTAACTTGATATTATAGCTAACCCAGAATCCTACTTATAACTAGTCAGAGCTATTGTACCTTACCTTATCTTATAGCTAACCCAGAACCCTACTAATAACTAGTCAAAACTATCAGTACACTAACTGATCTTATAGCTAACCCAGAACCCTAGCTGTCTATAATGAATCAGGGATAGGCCTATTGATTATTATTGAATATCTCACCTGATTTTATAGGCTAATCGGCACCCTACAGTACCTTTCATAATTTAGAGCCATTATTTCAATTATATAATCATATAATTAAACCCAGAACCCTTCCTATCAATGATAAGAAGTTTTGGATTTAGCTATAAGATTAGATATATAATTACGGATTCTGGGTTTTGCATAATAATAGGTATAGCAGTGTAGGCATAATAGCACAATAAGGTGTCTGGCAATAGATTGATAAGTAAATAACAACTATAACTAAATTAGATAAAAATTATCTATATTTTTTGTCTATGTGAGTGAGGGAGACAAAAGGCAGAGCTGCCTGTAGCGAGTGCCTCCCCCAGAGTTGAAAGAGTGACAGGGCCAAAATCAAGGGACATTCGAGCCACAATGCTTGGACACACAGAGTTTGAAGCAATTTAAGTCACAGGAAGAGGGAAAGACTGATTCTGAGGTAGAGTTCAAGAGCTCAGCTGTTGAATAGAAGCAAGACTGAGAATAACGTTTCACTCTTGGGTTGAAGAGTTGCACAGAGTAGGGGTGGGATTGTGTTGCAAGACGGGCGCTACATACTCTACGAATAGGGGGTGGTATACATTGAGAGAGCTCTGAGGAACACTGATTATTGTAATAGCGGTAGAATAACGAGAGATATGCAACATTGCGGCGAAGAGAGAAACTGCAGAGAATTGGTGAGTGGATGTGACGGAAGGCTTTCCTTTCTATTTTGTCTAGAAGTGCGGTGTGAGAGGATCCTCCCCACACATGTGAACAATACTCAATACATGGATGCACTGTGCCCCTGTACAGAGCAAGAAGCTGCGCAGGGTTAAAGAACCCCTGGAGGCGGTTGAGCACACCCAGCTTCTGGGAAGCTGTTTTAGCAAGAGTGGTAATATAATCTTTCCAAGAGAGATCAGAAGAAAAAGAGACACCAAGAATATTCAGAGAAGATGAAGGGTTAATTTGTATGTTGTTGAAGAGTAGATCATAGTTTTCTGGAAGGGGCGACAAGTAGACAGATGGAGAAATTTATTTTTGGAAGCATTGAAAGTAACATGGTTACTCTGCCCCAATTAGAGTAGTAGAGAGATCAGAAGATACGTGTTTTATGTCTCCTTACGTGAGTTTTGGAGTTCCTGCTGTGAATATACTGTATATATACCTTAGTTGTTCTTCTACTCAACAAGTGAACTCTGGAACTCTCTCCCTCAGTCAGTCAATCCTTCCTTCATCCTATGACTTAAACTGCTTTAAACTTCGTGTGTCCAGGAATTTTGACTCCAACGTCCCTTGAATTTGGCTCCGTCACTCTTTTGGCTTGGGGAGACACTCGTTACAGGCAACCTGCCTATTGTTCCTGCACACACATAGAAAAAAATATTACTAGTGAGAACTACATTACCTTACCTGGTATTTTAGACAACCAAGAATAGACAAAAATTTTATCATCGGTGCAAATTACTTGAAGAATTTCTACTAATTTCAGGAGTGGTCGAAGTAACACAAATGACTCTCGACCCCAATGATTCCCTCACGGAAGCCACATACGAAGGATCTCCGGGTCAGGACTTGGAACACCAGGATCCTCTCGGATGATGATGGACTACTGGAGAACTTCGGAAGCATGAAAAATGACTTGGTGGCTCTCTCGGCTCTCTCGGAAGTAGCAAGATCAGCTGCGAATGTTGGCCAGAGAAGGCATCTGGCCGTGCAAAATGATAGGCCTATATATATGCCTCATATAACAACTCCACACCACCAATACACTGCCTCTGTCCTTCAGAACAGTGACTATGACCCCTGCTGGAGAACTGTCCTGGGGAACACACAGGATGAGTCATGCTATCATTGATATATAAAGTGGTCCCTTCAATATACTCATGGGAAAGCATCCCCAACACTGTGTCACAGGGGGACTTTGTTGAGTCTTGCTGAGGCACTGTTTGCATTATGACATCAGACATATTATGTCATGATAGTAGTGTTATGGTAGGACTTTATTATGTAATTGCTGAAAAGTGACACCGTCAGAGCCATTACCATGTAATGGAAACCACCATGCATTCCCTGCTCAAGAGCTGGACTAGGGTGGGTGCCCTGATGTATCAGGGACAATAGTGAACAGTTGCCACCACAGCACTGGTGTCTGCCAAATAGCACACTGGCTGGCCCCAGACTCAAACAATATTATTAAACTTCTATCTACTATGTTAACTTGTGGACCACTGTAAAGTGTTTATTGTTTGTCTAATATGTGAACCCCTAGAGGGATAGACATTATTTGGTTGAGAGTAGAGACCCTATAGTACCAGAGATCGCCCAACCTATACAATATTGATGTCACTGACCAGTGTCATTAGCCTCTCTTTACCCATAAAACACATTCGAAAATGCTGGTACAGGATATAGAGCTTGGGTCTTTTGATCTAACTTCTACATGATCAAAATTAAACCATCGCCCCTTTAATTGTTATAGGCTACATACAAAACCAAAATGCTGTCCAAAGGAAAAGATGGCAGATCTCTCTTACTACAGGAAATAAGCCCCATCCAGTTGACTGTAATTATTTTTAGCCAATAAAGAGATAAAAGTATAATATAATGCAACTATTGCAAGTTTGGCTGCAGCAATGGTTCGGGTTCTGGCAATTTATTTTCCTATGAGGTTGAGTGAAATTATGCAGGATTGATTGAGCTTGAGAAAGGTTGATTTAGGTCAATTGAGGTAAATAAAGCTCAAGCGAGATTTTGATATTGAGTTAAGTTAATTGATGCAGGTCAAGTAAGCTTGATTTAGGTCGAGTAAAATTTATTTAGGTCGAAGGAGGTTGAAAGAGGTCATGGACGGTTGATTTAGATCAATCAAGGTTGTCTTGGGTCGAATAAATTTACTTGGTTGGTTTAGGTCAATTTTGGTTGAAGAAGATTTAGTTAGCTTGGATAAGGTTGACTTAATTAGGTCACTTGAAAACGATTAATGCAAGCTACCGAGGTCAATCTAGGTTGACACACATTCCTATAAATTGATTCAGGTCAAGTAAGGTTGCTTTAAGTTGAGTGAAGTTGATTTAGGCCAAGTAAATATATTTTAGGACAAGTTAGGTTGATCTAGGTCGAGAGGTTGATTTAAGTCCATTAAGGTTGCTTTAGGGCAAGGTTGGTTGGTTTAGGTAGATTGAGATACTCAGGTGGATTGAAGTTGAGTCAAGCTGATCAGAGGTCAAATGTGTTGATTTAGGTAGAGTAAGATTGGTTTAGGTCGTAAGGTTGTTAGTTAGGTAGATTTCGTTCAAGTGAGGAAGATTGAAGCTTACGGTATTTAAATTGACTAAAGTTGTTGTTGTTGTTCCCCAAGCTGCCTGGCCGAACAGCCCCAAGGACCCGAGCAAGGCCAAGGCCGTAACCGAGCGCCCCCACAGAACCCTCCCTGCCGACCACAATAAAGCCTGGGTGACCAAAGCCACTCCATGGCGGGGAGCTGAGGAGGGTGCAGAAACGCCTGGGAAACCAAAGCCCCACCCAGGGCCCTGTGCCCCTCAGCAATTATGAAACGAAAGTTGAGGGGCAAAGGAAAAATGTGACGCTTTGGCTTCCAATCTTGGTAGATTGGGAGGTCAATCCACGGAAGAGACGCCGTCATTTGAGATCTAGAAAATATATAAGTAAAAGGAACAGTCAGAGTAAGCTATGGGTATGGCAGAGATCGCTCAGTTCTCACTCTGATAGACCAGCCCATCACCACATTGACTAAAGTTGATTTGGATTGTTAGGTTGAGTTTGTTTGCCTTAGGGATAAAGGCTAATTTAGGTTGACTTGTATTAATTTAGTTTGGTTGTGACAAAATTAGGTCTCGAGTTACCTCGAGGTCCTGTTAGGTTAATTGAAGTAAGGGGAAATTGACGGGTTGATAGATTGGGGTCAAATGTGGTTAATTTACAGTAGATAAGATAGAATGGATTGAGATTTTGGTTGATTGAGGTCGATATAGGGTGAATCAACCAAAGTAAGTACATTTTTTCAGTGAGGTTGAGGTCAAGCTAAATTGATTGAGGTCGCTAAGTTGGTTGAGGTCATGTAAGAATGATTGAAGTAAAGATAGGTTGATTAAGGTCAAATTAGGTTAGTTGATTTAGATTGTTAAGATCGCAATTGGTTGATCAAGGTCAAGATAGGTTGATTGAGATCAAGATATATTGACTAAGGTCAAGTAAGATTGACTGAGGCCAGGTTAGATTGATTGAGGTCAAGATAGATTGATTAAGTTCAGGTTCGGTTGAATAAGGGAAAGATTGGTTGATTAAACTCAAATTATGTTGCTTGAGGTCAAGATAGGTTGATTAACCCGTTCAGTACCAGCGACGGCAGGGAGCCGTCAATAGATAATTTACTCCCCAGTCCCAGTGACGGCAAAAAGCCGCCAGTAATATACTTTCCTTGTAACTGCCAGTATCAGGCAGTGCCTGGTACCACAATCGTTTGAGCACTGCTCTAGAGTTGGCAACACTTCTCAGCTTATATCCAAGCCTCTGCAGGCTGGGAGAGCCAGTACAGTATTCCTCCATCTTTTGAGGGGGGAGGTTGTTATACCTTGCCATTTTGGCCACATTGCTTGGGACTGGGGGGAAATGTTATTACTGTACCCTATGGTACAGACGTAGGGGTTAAGGTCAAGATAGGGTGAGATCAAGTTAGATTGACTGAGTTCAAGATAGGTTGATTAAGGTCAAAAGAGGTCAATTAAGTTCAAGTTAGGTTGATTGAAGTCAAGTTAGATTGGTTACATTCAAATTAAGTTGACTGGAATCACCTTCGATTGATTGTGGTCAAGATAGGTTGATTAAGGTCAAGTCTGGTTGATTTAGGTCAAGTATGGCTGATTAAGGTCAATTCTAATTGATTGAGATCAAGAGAGATTGTCCATGGTCAAGTTAGGTTGACCAAAGTCAGGTTAGATTGATTGAGGTCAAGTTAAGTTGAATAGTCCTACAGTCAAGTTGGATTGATTAAAATAGTATAAGGTTGAGGTCAAGAAAGCTTGAAAGGTCAAGTTAGGTTGACTGAGGTCAAGATAGATTTATTTAGGTCAAGATAGGTTGATTAAGGTCAAGTCTGATTGAGATCAAAAGAGATTGATTATGGTCAAGTTAGTTTGACCAAAGTCGGGTTAGATTGATTGAGGTCAAGCTCAGTTAAATAATGTCAAGTTTAATTGATTAAATTCAAATTAGGTTGAGGTCAAGAGAGCTTTAAATGTCAAGTTAGATTGATTGAGATCAAGTTTGGTTGACTGAGGTCAAGAAAGATTGATTGAGATCAAGATAGGTTGATTAAGGTCAAGTTAGGTTGATAGGAGTCAAGTTGGGTACATTAAGATCAAGATAGGTTGATTAAGATGAAGTTAGGTTGAATAAGGGCAAGTTTGGTTGATTAAAGTCAAATGACGTTGATTGAGGTCAAGATAGGTTAATTGAGGTCAAGTTAAGTTGATTGAGATCAAGTTAGATTGATTGACTTCAATATAGGTTAACTGAAGTCACGAGAGGTTGATCAAAGTCAAGTTAGGTTGGTTAAAACCAAATTAAGTTGACTGAAAGGACCTTCAATTGACTGTGTTCAAGTTAGGCTGATTATAGTCAAGTCTGGTTGATTTAAGTCAAGTATGGTTGATTAAGGTCAAGATGGGTTGATTAAGGTCAAGTCTGATTGATTGAGATCAAGAGAGATTGGTTGGTTGGTCAAGTTCAGTTAAATAAGGTCACAAGTTTGATTGATTAAATTAAAATTAGGTTGCTCAAAGAGCTTGAATGTCAAGTTAGGTTGATTGAGATAAATTCAGGTTGACTGGTGTCAAGATAGGCTGATTAAGGTCAAGTTAGGTTGACGAGAGTCAAGTTGGGTTGATTAAAATCAAGTTGGGTTGATTAAAGTCAAATGACGTTGATTGAGGTCAAGATAGGTGATTAAGGTTAGGTTTTTTTTTCTATGTGAAGTTGATCAAAGTCAAGTTAGTCTGGTTAATGTCAAATTAAGTTGACTGAAATCACTTTCGATTGATTGTGGTCAAGCTAGGTTGATTATGGTCAAATCTGGTTGATTTAAGTCAAGTATGGTTGATTAATGTCAAGATGGGTTGATTGAGATCAAGTCACGTTGATTAAGGTCAAGTTAGGTTGAATAAGATCATGATAAGTTGATTATGATCAAGCCAGGTTGAAGTAAGTGAAGGCATACGCCATCTATTGGCAAAAAAATATAACTAATATTTAAGTCAGGAAAGTGAAGGCATACACCATCTATTGGCAAAAAAATGAACTAATATTTAAGTCAGGAAAGTGAAGGCATACACCATCTATTGGCAAAAAAATTAACTAAGATTTAAGCCGAAAAAGTGAAGGCGTACGCCATCTATTGGCAAAAAAATGAACTAATATATAAGCCAGGAAAGTGAAGGCGTACGCCATCTATTGGCAAAAAAATTAACTAATATTTAAGTCAGGAAAGTGAAGGCATACGCCATCTATTGGCAAAAAAATGAACTAAGATTTAAGCCGAAAAAGTGAAGGCGTACGCCATCTATTGGCAAAAAATGAACTAATATTTAAGCCAGGAAAGTGAAGGCGTACGCCATCTATTGGCAAAAAAATGAACTAAGATTTAAGCCAAGAAAGTGAAGGCGTACGCCATCTGTTGGCAAAAAAATTAACTATATTTAAGTCAGGAAAGTGAAGGCATACGCCATCTATTGGCAAAAAAATTAACTAATATTTAAGTCAGGAAAGTGAAGGCCTACGCCATCTATTGGGAAAAAAATTAACTACTATTCAAGCCGAAAAAGTGAAGACGCATGCCATCTATTGGCAGAAATTGTAACTAATATTTTAAGACCAAAAAGTGAATGCTTATGCCATCTGTTGGGAAAAAATGTAACTAATGAGGTTAGTTACATTTTTTGCCAAAAGATGGCGTACGCCTTCACTTTCCTGGCTTAAATATTAGTTAATTTTTTTGCCAATAGATGGCGTACGCCTTCACTTTCCTGGCTTAAATCTTAATTCATTTTTTTGCCAACAGATGGCGTATGCCTTCACTTTCCTGACTTAAATATTAGTTAATTTTTTTGCCAACAGATGGCGTACGCCTTCACTTTCTTGGCTTAAATCTTAGTTCATTTTTTTGCCAATAGATGGCGTACGCCTTCACTTTCCTGGCTTAAATATTAGTTCATTTTTTTGCCAATAGATGGCGTACGCCTTCACTTTTTCGGCTTAAATCTTAGTTCATTTTTTTGCCAATAGATGGCGTATGCCTTCACATTCCTGACTTAAATATTAGTTATTTTTTTTTGCCAATAGATGGCGTATGCCTTCACTTTCCAGACTTAAATATTAGTTAATTTTTTTGCCAATAGATGGTGTATGTCTTCACTTTCCTGGCTTAAATCTTAGTTAATTTTTTTGCCAATAGATGGTGTACGCCTTCACTTTCCTGGCTTAAATCTTAGTTCATTTTTTTGCCAATAGATGGCGTATGCCTTCACTTTCCCGGCTTAAATATTAGTTTATTTTTTTCCCAATAGATGGCGTACGCCTTTACTTTCCTGGCCTAAATATTAGTTTTTTTTTTTTTGCCAATAGATGGCATGCGCCTTCACTTTTTTGGCTTAAATATTAATAAATTTGGCCAATATGCTATCATTCAACCAAACTTGATCTGAAGCAACCTAACTTGATCTGAAGCAACCTAACTTGATCTTAATCCAACCTATCTTGACCTCATTGAACCTAATTTGATTTTAATCAACTTATCTTGACCTCATTCAAATTAAATTTATCTCGATCAATGACCTTGAATCACCTCAATCAAGCTAACTTGACTTCAATCAAGCCAACTTGACTTCAATCAAGCCAACTTGACTTCAATCAAGCCAACTTGACTTCAATCAAGCTTACTTGACTTCAATCAAGCTAACTTGACCTCAATCAAGCTAACTTGACCTCAATCAAGCTAACTTGACCTCAATCAAACTAACTTGACCTCAATCAAGCTAACTTGACCTCATATCAAACTAACTTGACCTAGATCAAACTAACTTGACCTCAATCAAGCTAAATTGAACTCAATCGAGCAGACTTGATCTCAATCAAGCTAACTTGACCTCATTCAACGTAACTTGACCTAGATCAAACTAGCTTGACTTTAAACAACCTATCTTGATCTCGAACAACCTAACATATCTCAGTGAAGCTAACTTGACGTTAATCAAGCAAAGTTGACCCTCATCAACCAAACTTTATTTTAATCAATCTGTCTTGACCTCAATCAATCTATGTTGATTTTAGTCAACTTTATTTGTCCTCAATCAAGTTAAATTGTCTTCAATCAACCTAACCTCATTTAACCTAGCTTGATCTCAATCAACCTAACTTGACCTCAATGCAATTTTGAGTATAACTTAACCAACCTTCACTAAAGACATGAAAATTATGATACTGTAAAAGGTTTAGAACTACCTACACCTTAAAACTATAAGGATAAACTAAATCTTTGCTACTCTTATTTATTTTATTTAAATATAGAAAATAAGTGGTAACATAGAAACTTCTCAAAAATATTTGTATAATGAATCACGTTGTACAAACCTAACAAAGCCTGACTGTCATTTCAAGCTTCAACTTAACCCTTTCAGTACTTTGATGCATTTTTCACCATATTCTGGCTAGCATTAGAAGATTTTACTTGGTTTTGAGGGCCCTCTATGAATCAAAGGAAATATCCATCTCAATTAAACCCCGACTCGCACAATCCCTTCGTAATACACACAACGGTTTAGCGTAATTTTCCATTACATACATTGTAACGGCTCAGACGGGGTTGCCTTTCTGCAGTTAGTGTAACACAATAAAGTCCTGCCACAACACTGCCCCATCATGTCACCACAGTGGCTCATGCTAGCATAAAGCAAGACTCAACAAAGTCCCACTGCAGCACCTGCACCTGTACCTAAAGTATCTGCAAACTATGCCAGCCTAAACATTGCTACATGACAAGACTACTAAACATTAGGCAACTTGTACTTTAGAACAAAATCCTGCCACAACATTGCCCCATCATATAAACACTGTGGCCAACTCTGGTGTGGTGTTAAACAGGGCCCAGGTAAAAACCTAGTATAGGTAGAGTCCCCTGTGGCAACTGTCTACTCCTCACCAGCCTCAGCAGTGCTATACCAAGAAAGTGACACTAGCAAGGCTTTATTGTATAGTAATGGCTGTTGGTCCACAAGTCTACCACTATCTCCCTAATAGTCGTCTTGTACGACAATCAGTAGGATGTGTGGGGCATATTCTTATTTTACTCTACAATAAAATTAAATCTTCTTACCCCCTGGGGGGAGCTGTCGTGGCCTAGCGGGCTAAGGCTACGCGCTATGTTGGTGATGACTAGCCGTGTGGGTTCGAATCTCGGCTATGCTACGACAGTTTCCAGTGCTATATAGCCTTCGTCGCTTAGTGCTGTAGAATTCATTACAGTTGGGGATTTCCAGCAGATGAAATGAATTCATAAGAAATAATTCAACCTTACCCCCTGGGGGAATAACAATCCCTTTCTAAACTGAAAAAATTACTAATGATAACCAAAAATAATATAAAGCAAGACATCATCGCATTGAAAGGGTTAACTTTAAAATAGTTACCAGAAAATGGTGGGAGTGTGAAATGTTGTCTCTCTCTTTCCTTTGCTGACTTAATTTTGTTTCCTTTAATCTTCATCCTGTGGATTGCTGGTTCCTCTAACACCCTATTTAGGAAATTTGTGACGGAAAAATAACTTAATGGCCGAATACTTGTCTCAAATTAGATAGAAAACATATTTCCAGCCTATTTACAGCAGGTTACCCTTACATAATATCTCCCAAAAATTGTACAGAATTGTGGACTTTCAAAGCTTGAGTCACCAGATATCTTCCCATGCTAACCGGTTCCGTACTACCAAGGTTTTGCCTGCGTTGAAAATGTAGGCCTATAAATGACTGATTACTGTATGTTGTTATTGTAGCCGTTATTCTGGTTGGGGGATTTATATATGGACTGAGGACAAGACAATCACTTTGTTAACAGATACAAGGGGATGAGGGAGACATCTGGTGGTATTGATATTTTTGAAAGTCTGCCATTGATATAAACACCATTTGAAGACCAGGACTTGATTGCCGTTTAGCTAAAAACAAAACTATGACAATAAAATATAAGGATTGTAATGAGGATTCACTTAAAGTAAAGGTATAAACAAATTAATACAGTACCAATAAAAATTAGGTCATTATTGAAGATTCGCTTATAGGTATTAAAATTTAAAACTTGCAAACTAAACAAACCAAAATTGGGACAAGGACAATATAAAGTCAAATAAACAAAATGTCAATAAAGCATCTCTCCTCATATGGTGTTTTGTTTACAGCAGTTGTAATGGTGGGTTCAGTTGGGCTTAAAAGTCAAGTAGCAATTTATCACATGACACTGGAGTCCCTGGGCCAGAGCTTAAATTATCGCCATCAGTACAATCCAAGAGAGCCAAATTTGAGCATGTACAGTTTGCTGCACATATCTCTATCCCCATCATTGCAGTAAAATTGTAGGCACCCACCTCCAACCACCACCTGTCTTCCAACCTACCTGGGTTACCCAGGGCGGGAGGCTAGGAATCCTCTTCCTCTTGCAAAATTCACCTACTAAACGAGACAGAGAAAAGGGCGAGGGAACGCGAAAGTGGTCCTGGACCCTAAGAATTGGAACTTTAAAGTATATTTTTGTTCGGTCACTGTCTGGAGTTGGCACCCCCAGCTATGGGGTATGTGCCTGAGTATATACATACCTACATACCTGGGTTACCTGGGAGGAAGGTTGGAGGAGGTGGCGGAAGGTGGGTACGGTGCTGCAAAAATTAAAATTTTACTGGAATGATGAGGAACAAATTATTTGTGGCAAAATGTATTTCAATACTGTAAATGCCTACCAAATGATATAAATACTGTTAGACACATTATATCACTTTGAAATAACATCACAGCAATACAAATAAGTTTGTCATTTATGATTACAGTGTATATATACTGTATATATATATATATATATACAGTATACGAGGCCATTTGGATGGTACTGATTATCGCACTGGTTCACGGACTATGTTGTATGTTAATTATAATCTGTTCTTTTAAAGCTGACGGTAAATTGAATTACAAAATAGTAAATTTCTCAATATTTAATGGTGAAATATGAAACCGATACGTCTCTGCCTATAGTTTAATAATCAACAACATATTTTGCCACAAAATCCTCCAAAAACTGAATAATCAAGATAGGTACATGTCAATTTACCATCAGCTGGGAAAAAAAAAAAACCCACACACTCCAGTTACTGAATCTAGAAGCTTGAGAAGCTCTCCAAATCAGCCCATGAGCTTGGTGATGTGCTCGAAGCCGGCTTGCATGAGGAACTTGAAATTGGCGTCCTCTGCAACCCCAGACAATTCCACGGAGCTCATGAGTTCATCTATCGGCACCATCAGGTCCTGTAGCTCACTCCCTGGTGGGTCACAAGGGAAAAGTTATGTTGTAGTGGATGTACGGTAGCGCAGTCATGTCTCAGCTGTCATAACGTTTGACTCGCTGTGTGTTGTATTAATGTTTGGCAGATCACTCAGATGTTGAATAGGGTGGGTAAGTGTAGGAACATGCTTGTATATCTCAATTGAAATTAAGAAATCCTGTTTAGATATTGCTGATCCCAATTATAGAACAAAATATACTTGGTGACAAGACATCACTTATTAGGCCAACTGTACTGTACTTCTATTTCTACAGTCTTCCTATCTATCTATCTATTGCCAGATGTCTTGATCCCCGAGGGGTTGGCCATGAATGAATCACATCCATATTCTGAGGCAATTAGTTTGATTCTTTAGCTTATTTTTGTTCACGGAGGGAGGGGTGCTAGCCCTACGGTTCAGTCGTTGTTGATGATGCTTTTATTTTATACTAGCCCACTGGGCCAAGGCTAGTGTTGGAGGAGGTGGTACAGAGTTTTAAGTCACATATATGTCAGTAGTTATATGTCATTGTATAAATTTATAGCTCTCAGGAAGTGATGAATGGGGGGGTGAAATTGAAAGAGTCTGATTCGGAGAGGATGTCATGTAATGAGGTGTTCTGCAAGAATCGCCGTCTTTCAGACGCATAGACGGGACAAATACAAAGAAAGTGAAAAACAGTCAATGATGTATGGCAATGTTGGCATTCAGGTGGGTGACCACGAGGGGTGGACATCAGGTAACCATGAGTGAGGCGTGTGTGGCCTAAACGTAATCTGGTTAATAGGGTTTGGTCTGCGCGTGAACCATTAATTGAAGAAGGCCACAAGTGTATGTCATCCTTAACCCGGGAACTGCGGGGAGACTCTTAAGAGTTCCCCGGCGGACTGCAGGAAGACTCTTAAGAGTAAGGGAGAAAAAAAATCCATTTAAAACACCCAAATTTTTTTTTTTTTTTTTTTTTTTATTGCCCCTGGGCCATGCCAAATATCACTCCTCCACCTCCCCTCCTTCAGTTATCACCTATTTTCCCTGTTATTCCCTTATTCTGTGGTGTATTTTCGTGCTAACATTAGCGAGTTGGTAGCAGGGCGTTGTCATCACTGTTACCAAGCGTGGGAAAGAGCGAGAGAGAGACTATTGCGTAACAGTGTCTCTCCAGACAAGGGGAGGTGAGGAGGGTTGCCTCAGCCATACATAATGTAACTCCCGGCCTGTATCGCCGATTTTGACCATGCAAACGCTGTTTCCACTTGTTTTATTGATGTAACAGGTTAATACCTTTATAATCAACCTATAATAGGCGCATATGGATAAGTATTAATGCTATTTATGGTAAAATAACGATGTTAGTGATGGGAACAGCTCAAATACATCAGCACAGGAGTGTGGTGTCTCATACCCCTCATGCGCACTTCTTAGGTTAATGGAGCTAAGGTGGTCAGATAATGGTTGCGCTCTCCACTCAACTCGCCATGCGTCATACACATGGCGACGGAGGACAGGGAGCATATTCTCCGAACGCAGCAAAGTAGCAGAGGGTGTACCATGACACGCCTGCTTAACGAGGAAGTCGGCACGTTCATTCCCGGGAATCCCTACATGTGCGGGGATCCAGCACAGCGTGATGGAGCGATTAGCGCACTGTAGTTTGTGTATTGTATGGATGATAGTCTTAACCAATGGGTCCTTGGGGGCAAATACACATAAGGCTTGTAGTGCACTACAAGATAACGACCCGTGGAGAGTTCCTCGACAATGAGGAGATGGTGTTTAAAGCACCTTGAATAGCCCACAATTCAGCAGGGAAAACCGTGGAGAGATGGTGTAAGACGCTTTGATACAAGCCATGGTCTTGAGACTGCAGCGCAACCCACGGCATCCGTATTTTTCGAGCCATCGGTGTAAATTAAATCAGCCGGGATATGACTATCAAGATGTTGTAAAGCGAGATGTCGACATTGAGGTGGGGCTTGGGCATCAATTTGATCCATTAAGTGAAATCAGACTGTAGGGTGTTTTAGGGTCCAGTAATTACAATAACAGACTTATTAGTGAGGATACGAACAAGTTACGAAGGAATAGTGTATTATTTCAGTAAATTATAAATAAGAACAAGACAAAAGACAGCAAGTGATATACACCTCTCCAAGTTAAGAGTTTCAGAGATGAAACATCACAGAATGACATCTGTCAAAAAGATTATAGAACAGATAGGCTAAGCAATAAGCAAGTGTATCAGTACAATATGTTAATTGGAATGAAATAAACAAGCTCTGGGCATTGAATGGGGAGTAGCGTACAGGTAGTTGACTACATAAAAGAGAAGTGAAGGTACAGCCATGAGAATAGAAAAAAACAGAATGCAATGACAATACTGGACAGGGAAGTTAATAGAAGCCTTTATACTTGCAAACATTTTGTCCCATATGTGATCAATATACATAAACTGTAGACAAGATTCCCATTAAGGTCATCCAAAACACCTATCAAGAAAATCAAACATCCTTACTGTTTCTACCTATCAATCTTGGATGGTTTCAATGGGCACCAACTGGTGTAAATGTTTCAATATAGAATAGTTACCGTAATAGTCTATAAACATACCAGCCCATGGTGATGGGCTGGTCTATCAGAGTGAGAACTGAGCGATCTCTGCCATACCCATAGCTTAGTCTGACTGTTCCTTTTACTTATATATTTTCTAGATCTCAAGTGACGGCGTCTCTTCCGTGGATTGACCTCCCAATCTACCAAGATTGGAAGCCAAAGCGTCACATTTTTCCTTTGCCCCTCAACTTTCCCTTTATAATTGCTGAGGGGCACAGGGCCTTGGGTGGGGCTATTGTTTCCCGGGCGTTTCCGCACCCTCCTCAGCTCCCCGCCTTTGAGTGGCTTCGGTCACCTGGGCATTATTAGTGGTAAGCTGGGAGGGTTCTGTGGGGGCGCTCGGTTATGGCCTTGGCCTTGCTCGGGACCTTGGGCTGCTCGGCCAGACAGCCTGAGGAACAGCAACAACAACAACAACAACATACCTGGTCTATCAGAGTGAGAACTGAGCTATCTCTGCCATACCCATAGCTTAATCTGACTGTTCCTTTTACTTATATATTTTCTAAATCTCAAGTGACTGCGTCTCTTCCGTGGATTGACCTCCCAATCTACCAAGATTGGAAGCCAAACCGTCACATTTTTCCTTTGCCCCTCAACTTTCTCTTCATAATTGCTGAGGGGCACAGGGCCCTGGGTGGGGCTTTGTTTTCCCGGGCGTTTCCGCACCCTTTTCAGCTCCCCGCCATGGAGTGGCTTCGGTCACCCAGGCTTTATTGTGGTAGGCATGGAGGGTTCTGTGGGGGCACTCGGTTATGGCCTTGGTCTTGCTCGGGGCCTTGGGGCTGTTCGGCTAGGCAGCCTGGGGAACAGCAACAACAACAACAACATACCTTGCAAGAAAGCTAGTTCAAGTGTCTTAAACAGCAAAGTTTCACTGATGGCTTGAAGCGGAGAATCAGTATCCAGATGTTCCCAAGTGTTGCGCAGGATGGATCGCACCCAAATCAGTCTTCGCAGTTCTCCGATCTCCTCCTCCGGCACAAACGCTAGGAGGTCCAGGGATTTTTTAAAGTCGAACTCGTTGGCGTACAAGTTTTCCTTTCCTGTGTACATCTGTGGAGAGAAAACAGATAAAAGAAGACGGAAATTTGTAGAGAAACGGCACAAAACCTAAGCTCTAAACAAAAAAATACTTTTTGGTGTTCTGGTTCTCCCTTCTCTTTTACTGTGCTACTGGTACTACTAAAGTACTACAGTACTGTACTTCTCTTTTACTGTGCTACCGGTACTACTAAAGTACTACAGTACTGTACTTCTCTTTTACTGTGCTACCGGTACTACTAAAGTACTACAGTACTGTACTTCTCTTTTACTGTGCTACTACTAAAGTACTACAGTACTGTACTTCAATTTACCTTCAACAGGTTTAACCCTCAGCTCATCAATATCAATTAACTTAGCGTATTATAGATAGGTCAACCAGTCAGCTACCATGCTAATCTAATTTATTAATTTCATTCCCAAACACCTTCCAATGAAATTAATGAAAGCATGTGATCCTACCGGGATTCGAACCTGGGTTACCACATACAGATCTCAAACACTCTAACCATTATACCATCAAGACAGAAAAACAAACTGGCAAGCATGTTGTGAAAGGGTAGACTTACATGAATCAACTCCACTGGTGATAGGACCCTCATAGTATTAGGATCCAGTGAGTGAGCAGATAATACAGTATCAGGTAACTGTTCCTGGTGTAATATTAACTCCTCTTCCAACTTAAGTGCTTCATCTTCTTCCGTGACGGCTATTCCCATGATAACACTGCCGTTGTTTGTGTCTCCATCCATAACACTCATACCTGATGATCCTCCTGATACTAGACCACACAGCTTGCTTATACTCAACATTGTCTGCAATAGTAAAGAGCAAAAATAATGCAACAGTAAAAACATAAATGGTAAATATCATTGAGTTATCACAAGTGCTAAGGATTAGTGAAATTGGAGGAAATTTGTTTAGAGCAGTCAAGAGTTCTTATGAAGAGAGCAGAGAGTGTGTTAGAGTAGTAATTTAGTTGAGTGAATGGTTTGAGGCAAATGTAGGTCTGTGACAGGGTTGTGTAATGTCATTGTGGTTTTATCCCCAGTTAATAAGATTTTGTAAAATTTGCACTAAAGTAGATGACTTTTTTGGCTAGAGCTAGGTTACTATACAGACTCTTAGTAGGCAGAGGTTATGAGGCAAGTAAATTGTTACATAAATTTAATCTTTTTAGGGTCAATTACTGTGACTGTATTCTAAAATTTGACATAAATAATTTTAATCAAGCATTTCTAACATGAAGTTTCTTGTATAACCTCTGCTTACTTTGTGTCTGTATTTATTGTTTATCTTTTTCTTTTTCTATTATTAATATTGATGATTTTTTTTGTTTAATTTATTGTTCTTGTTAATCCCTTCAGACTCATATGATGCAGAGGTTGCCAGATTAGCAATAAGAAATAGAGTTCTCTCACTCTTATAATTACCTCTCCAAAATTAGTTTTCTGCCCACAGCTAACTCAAAGACAACTGCAGAGGTTGAAGTAACTAAACTAAAGGTTTCTAAATACCCCTGATGGTAACAAAGGCTTTAAAGTATCCCTAATAGGCTCAACATTGCGTCATATGTCGGAGAGGGTTAAAAGAGTACTCTTGTTTAAATCTGTTGTTGCCCTCTTCATATTTTGCAATTATTTGTCTTTATATTATATGTATTCATTGTGGGATGGGACTCGTTAGCCTTGGTCGGCAACTCATCTAGGGGAGACAACCTTATACAAATCCGGGTGGATGGGACTCGTCAGCCTTGGTTGGCAACCTGTCTAGGGGAGTAAACCTGATACAAATCCGTACTGCTTACCTAAGAGTAAGGCAGTTTAGTGGATGGATTAGCCAAACACCACTGTAGAAAAATAGTGCTAACAAGATACACAGAGGGCCTCGGAGTCGGACGGATCCTAAATTGAGTGGTCAATCCTGTAAGTACTTCACTAAACTGGCTCGGGTTGTCCCTCTCACAGGGAATAGGTCCGCTTGGCGGCATTCTGTGTATGGCCACCCTCGTAAGGGGAGTAAGGTGTCCGGCAATAGATAGATAGATAGATTGTCGATAGTATCAATTGCTTGCTTTTGCGATTTCCTTAGTTTATTTGTACGATAAATGTAGGTTATTTGTAGGGTAGTTATTGATAGGGGTCACTTGAGGCATGCTATGCTTACAGGTACAGTAGGGTCTCGTAAGATGCGAGTTTATGGTCGATGGATGCGACCGCATCTTACGATTTCGCATCTTACGATACACGTAGCTTATGGGAAAAACGTCCCGCATAAGGCTCGCATTTAAAAACAAATGTTCGCATCTTGAGGTTTCTCCTCGGATTTAGCCCACTTTGAGCCTCCGATTCGCAAATTATGGTCAGTCTCGCATCTTAAAATAATTTATTTTATTATTTGGGGTCCTCGCATCTTATGCGAATCGCATCTTCTGATCTCGCATCTTACAAGACCCTACTGTACCTACCCGATAGCACTATCGTTAGTGAGTGCTATATATGTATTTTTTTGTAATATTATACAGTATATATATATCTTATTAATATTTTTATTTTGTACTATTGTTAATATCTTGTCAAGTTGCAAATTTGATTTTAATATAACATTTTAACACTAATTGTAGTTTCTTTTATTCATGCAGAGTTTAGTAATATTTGCCAGAACGTCCCGGACTTCCCAAATTGACTAATTCCCTGAACGTGACGATAATGCATTGTTATGTGTGCAATTAGTTTGCTTGGGAACCAGATTAACTTGCTCATGTAGTAATGTACACCCTATGTGGTGGATTGTGTTCTTTCATTTCATAAATTTTATTTTAGTAAGCGTTGTTTCCACATAGCGATTTTGATATGTTGTTTTGACTTTATATTGTCTTTGTCCCAGTTTTGGTTTGACTTTGTTTGCAAGTTTACATTTTATTTGTTTAATGTATATATAGATGGTGTGGTGAGGGAGGTGAAAATGAGAACTATAGGTAGAGGATTGGGTTTCTTGATAGCGTAATGCAAAAATGCGCGGAATTTCGGTGCGAGTATTCTAGGTTCGAGTCCTTGGAGTGCCACATGTATTTGTTGATTTAATTAATTGAGTTTAGAAGTAAAGTTGGTTGGTGAAAATATATGAATGTACTGTAGTAGGAAAGAATGGTGGAGACTGGGAGTTGAATCATTGCTTATGACACAGCGTTGGTGGCAGATTCTGAGGAGAAACTGCAGCGAGTAGTCAGAGTTTGGTGTGGTTTGTGGGAGGAGGAAGCTGAGGGTGAATGTCAATAATAATAAAGTGATGGTGTGTAACAAAGATGATCGTAGAGTGAATCTAGACGTGATGCTGGATGGGGAAATACTGGAACAGGTGGAGTGCTTTAAATATCTAGGAAGAACGATAAGCAAGGACGCAGGTGTGGAAATGGGAGGTAACACAGACAGTATGTGAAGGAAGGAAGGTTTTCGGAGCAATGGGAAGTATGTGGAAGGTGAGAAATCTCAGAATGAAAGTTAAAAGTGCAATGTATCAAGGGATAGTTGTACCAACAGTGATGTATGGGGCTGAGACATGCGCTCTGAAGGCTTAGAAAATTCATCATCATCATCATAATCTCCGATGCCTTGTTTCCCCCTGGGACACCCCCGCTAAAGGATGGCCATGACAGAAACGTCTCCAGGCTACTTTGTCAAGACATGTCTCCTTTGCCCGTGCCACAATTCCACTACGTGGAAGTTTTTCTTCAATATATTTTTCCACTTTCTTTTCCCATACCATAGGTGGTCTTCCACTACTAGCTGTTCCACTCACCTGACTCCTATATATCTTTCTTGGCATTCTGTCTTCATCCATTCTCTGAACATGACCATACCACCTCAAAGTACTTCTCTTTATCCACTCAACCACTCCACAATCAATGCCTAAAGCTTGCTCTTCCATTCCAAAAGACTCATACACTTCCCTATTACTTGTCCCATCTAGCCTATTCACACCGGCTGCCATTCTGAAAAAGCTCATCTCCACAGCTCTCAGTTTGGAGAGGTCCTCGTCACTTGCTGTCCATGTTTCACTTCCATACATGAGTGTTGGGAGCAGCACACTGTTTCTCAGTGACTTTTTAACTTCCTGACTAACCATTCTTCCTTTGAGAATACTATCGAGTTCTCCAATCAAATAGAAAATCCAATAGAAAATATCCCTCCAAAACCTATGAAAATGACTTCTAGATTATTTTAAACAATATTATAAGCAAAAAATATATAGTTCCAACCTTCTTGCGGCCGAGATAAGTAGTTTCCTCTTGTACTAGTTGTCTGAGGGTGTTGCTGGCTCCATTAAAGTCCCTGGTTTGTATTTGGTTGAGCCATGATAGTGATGGATAGTCTTGGAGGAAGCGTGACAGTTCTCCGGTGGCAGTTCCAGTCTGTGCCAGTAGGCGACCACGTTTACCAGTCTCCATGTACCACCGGAATACAAAGTCCGAGAAGCCCTGGAAAATAGAATAGTGTTAGAATATATACATGAAAACAGCTTCTTTAAGGGGACCGACCGGTTAATTACAAAATTTCCAGGTCTTACTATTAATTTAAATGAAATTTGGCACAGGTGTATATGACCATAAAACTAGATAAAAACAAAAATATATATTTTCTTTTTTCTTTTTTCTTGCAATTTAGGTAAAAAAATGTTGAAAATCATAGTACTGCAGAAAATGATAAACTCCTACAGAAATCCCCATAGCACATGTTTTATGTGATCAAACAACTCACAAAAGGTGTTTCTATAGTTTCTATAAAACACATTTTATATATTTTGTGTATTTGTTCGATTTAGGTGATGACGGATTCAGGCGAATATATTTATAGAAAATTACAACTTTGACGACATATTGTTATTTTTTTTTAAATTATTAGAGTAAATTTGGTTTATAAGCCTTTTAGTGTTTTTAATTACCTCTCCAATGGTATATACACCATTCCTATAGGTCCAATAATAACTGTAAAATAGCATCCGATAGTGCGGCAATATAGGTTCTGAGAAAAACAGGTGAAAGTCTAAGGTCATTAGGTGAACATTTTTACCTTTGTTTTTTAGATTTACAATATTTTATGCGGGAACATGGCAAAGTAGAAGATAAAGCGTATGGTAGGTTGTAGAGTAGCTTACGCTCTTTCGATTTATATAGGTATGCTCCTCGTACGACCAGTAGTTACTGAGCATGTTAATTTCAAAGTTCGCTATACAGTATAACGTTTTTAGAATTACAGGAAAAGTTTGGAAAACATAAAAAAATACTATTTCCAATGGGTTTTCACTAATAATATTTCACTGGCTTATGAAGGGATGTTGACTCTTGTTGAGTAAACACCTATTGGTGTTTTCAGGATTTCGAGTTTTTTAAGCCTAAATTAACCGGTCGGTCCCCTTAAGAGTTTGAAGGAGGATTTTTTGTTTCCATGTGGAAGACAAAAGTAAAAAACTGCCTGTGACGAGTGAAAGGTAATTTGAAAGGTAATTGGAAGGTTGTGCCAGTAAGCTTTGATCACCTGATGGTTATATAATGATCAACACTACAGGCAGCATCTACGTTAACCCCTACTGTGGGCGGGTGCCCAACTCCGAAAGGGCGGGTGCCCAACTCCGAAAGGAGTTGAAGTAGGGGAGCTATCCCCCCGCCAAAGGCGGCTTTCTAGGGCCTTTCCTAGCTGATGCTGAGAGGATTGGGTTCTAGTCATGTGGTGATGAGCTGGTCTATCAGAGTGAGAGCTGAGCGATCTCTGAACATAGCTTACTCTGACTGTTCCTTTTGCTTATATATCTTCTAGATCTCAAGTGACGGCGTCTTTTCCGTGGATCGACCTCCCTACTGCCAACCTAAAAGTTGGCAGATTGGGAGCCAAAGCGTCACATTTTTCCTTTGCTCCTCAACTTTCTCTTCATAGTTGCTGAGGGGCGCAGGGCCCTGGGTGGGGCTTTGGTTTCCCGGGCGTTTCCTCACCCTCCCCAGCTCCCCGCCATGGAGTGGCTTCGGTCACCCAGGCTTTATTGTGGTCGGCAGGGAGGGTTCTGTGGGGGCGCTCGGATGTGGCCTTTGCCTTGCTCGGGGCCTTGGGGCTGTTCGGCCAGGCAGCTTGGGGAACAGCAACAACAACAACAACAACCCCTACTGTACCGGCGACATCTTTTTCAATATATTCTGACAACTATTAGACGATTGTATTCAGCTTAGGAAGGACGTCTATCAATTATAAGGCTACAGACTATCTCAATTCATCCTTTAAGCTACCATATAACCTTCCTCAGCTTCATAAAATTGTGTAAATGCAATCAAATGAAGGAGACGTCGCTGGTACAGAAGGGGTTAATACTACGAGACCACTCCACAAAACCTCCTTCCCCAGTCTTCCTTGTTGTGTTCACAGCCATCCCACTGCCACAGACATTAACCACCAACCAACCATAGCTCAACCACCACAGTCTGACTTAAGCCGGTATCACACAAGAGCTTTTATAGTCAACATTCCATGATCAACATTTTTCTGGCAAATTTATGGAGTATTTTGTACTGGTATCGGAAACTAGACTGATGATAGATGAATTTAGGTATAAAAAAAAATATTAAATGTTTACCTCAAAAGCTGCTAGACCAGTGTTAAGGATAAATGTTGAGTGAAAAATTGCTTGTGATACCGGCTATAACAAATCACCTCATTGATACAATCTATTAAGTAACACCCCATTCTTAATATTAATCATCAATGAATGGCATGAATGATGGCACAAAAGAGAGAGGTTCTGGAAGTGCTAGTGAATGCCAGGCTGGTTATATGTGGAATGACAGAGACCAAATGGAAAGGTTCAGATGTGAGAGAGTGGGAGTGTGGGTGTGTGTGCTGGAGTGAGTGAAGGAACAGCGAGAAAAGGTGCGTGTTTGTTTGTAAGTAGCAAATGGAAGGAATGTGTAAGAGAATATGGGTCTGTGGGTTCAAGGATTGTGTGGGTGAGAATGAAAGTAGGAATACAAATGTGGGTGATTGTGTGTGTGTATGCTCCGACAGAGGATAAACTTGAAAGAAAGAAAGAGGAGTTCTGGATGAATGTGGAGGCGTGCCTGGAGAAGTTTGACAAGAACGAAAGAATATTCCTGATTGGGGATATGAATGGTAAGGTGGGTGATAGGAAAGTTGAGGGAGTGGTGGGAGGGTGGGGGGGTACCATCAGAGGTGAATGGGAATGGTAGTGCACTTGTGGACGTATGTGTGGGGAGGAGGATGTGGATAGCCAACACCTTCTTCCGACACAGAATGATCCACAAGTACACGTGGAAACGGGTGTGGAGGATGAGACAGTGGTGGAACGAAAGTCGTTGATTGATTATGTATATGTGGATGAACGAATGAAGAAATTTGTGATGGATGCTAGGGTGTATAGGGGTATTGGAGGGGGTCTGTCTGATCATTATGTAGTGGTAGCTAAGGTTAGGATACAAAAGAAGTGGGTGAGGAGAGATGGAGGGAGGCGAGAGGAGGGTGGAAGGGTGAGGAGGGTGGAGAGGTTGCAGGAGGAGGAAGTCAGGGATGAGTACAGGAGAGCAGTGGAAAGGCGACTAGGTGGGTTCGACCTGGAAGTTATGGAGGAAGTGGAGGAGATGAGCAAGGTGTTTAACGATGAGATCTGTGCAGCATGTGAGGAGGTGTGTGGAGTGAGGAGAAGAGGGAGGGGAGTGAAAGGTACAGCATGGTGGACAGAAGAGGTAAGAATAGCTGTGCAAGAAAAGAAGAAAGCATATAGAGAGTGGTAGAGGGAATAAAGATTTCGAGAGACAGAAACGAGCGAGGTACGTGGTGAGTAAGAGGGTGGTGAAGAGAGTAGTATTTACCTAATTGTAGTTTACAGGAGTTGAGCTAAGCTTGTGTTGTCCCATCTCTCAGTCTACTTTCATCCAATTTTTTCTTGAAAATATGGATGTTCCCTGCCCCTACCACCTCCTCCTCCAGCCCATTCCATTTGTCAATACATCTATAGGGGAAGCTTGACTTCCTGATATCGTTCTTGCAGGTAGGTCTTTTTACTTTGTAGCTGTGGCCTCTAGTTATTCCTGTATCCATGATTAATATATCCTCCCTATCCAGCCTTTCCAGCCCTCGGGTGCATTTGTACATCATTATCATGTCTCCCCTCTCTCTCCTCTCTTTTAGACTCGGTAAATTTAATTTGTCTAGCCTCCTTTCATATGGCAGTTCTCTAAGACTTGGAACCAATCTAGTAACTGCTCTCTGGATTCTTTCTAACTTGTGAATATGCTTCTTAAAATGCGGGGACCACACCACTGCTGCATACTCCAATCTTGGTCTAATCATACATTTTATAATCTTCGCTAACATGTTCTCATCCAAGTTCAGAGCAACTTTCATATTCCCGGCCATTGCATACATTCCGCTAAAGAGCTTGTTAATATGTTTCTCTGGCGACAAGTTATCTTGTATAATCAACCCTAAATCTTTTCTTTTTCGGCCTTGCTAATTATATTATCTCCCATCCTGTACTCCCAATTTGGTCTATTCACACTTCTTCCCATATTTAACACATGACATTTACTTATATTAAATTTCATTTTCCACTTGGTGCTCCATTCGTATATTTTATCTAAATCCCCTTGCAGCTCCTCACAACTACTTATATTTGTTATTTGTCTCATAATTTTTACGTCATCTGCAAACATTGACATGTAGGAGTTTATGTCTATCGGCAGGTCATTCACGTACATAAGGAACATAAAGAGGTGCCAACACAGATCCCTGTGGCACACCACTCTCAACCTTCCGCCACGATGAGTAAGTTCCTCTAATGTTGGTCCTCATTTCTCTCTGTTAAATAGCTCTCCATCCATTTCAGCAAACTCCCCCTGACACATCCTATCGTCTCAAGCTTAGATAACAATCTCTTATGTGGTACCTTATCGAATGCTTTGGAAAGGTCTAAGTAGACGCAGTCCACCCATCCGCCTCTTTCTTGCAGTACATCTATCACCCTACTGTAATAACATAGCAAACTGGTAACACAAGATGTCCCTTCTCTGAATCCAAATTGCTTTGGCGTTATTATCTTCTTTCTCTCCAACATTTTCATCCATCTCTTCCTAATTAGCTTTTCACAAATCTTGCATACAATACTAGTAAGTGAAACTGGTCTATAGTTTAAAGGGTCCTCAGGGTTTCCATTCTTGTATATCGGAATGATATTAGCTCTTTTCCATTCAACAGGAACCTGTCCTTTATCTGAGGAAGCTTGAATTATGTCCCTCACTGGCTCCACTAATTGCTCCGCACACTCCTTTAAAACCAAGGCAGACACTTCATCCGGTCCCATAGCTTTCCTTACTTCAAGTCCTCTCATCGCAGATAACAGCTCATCTCTAGTTATTTCAATCTTGCTAAGACCACTCTCCAGTACTCCCGCCTGTGGTTCGTCAAAACTTTCCTCTCTAGTAAAAACCGACCCCAATTTGTTATTCATTACCTCGCACATGTCCGATACATTTTCATACGTCCTAGCATCTACTCTTAATTTAGTAATTTGTTTCTTTACCTTCAACTTACTGTTTATATATTTATAAAACAATTTATGGTCACTTTCACATTTATTTACTATGTTCTTCTCATAGTTCATTTTAACTTGCCTAATTATGTTAACATATTTATTCCGATTACTCTCAGTGTTCCTTCTTCTTAATCTAGCCCAAGCTGCATCACGCCTATCCAGAGCTCTTTTGCATTTCAAATTAAACCATTCTTTCTGCTTAGTAAAATTTCCAGTTTTGTATCTTGGGACAAACAGATTGGTTCCTTCTCTATAAATTTCGAGGAACCTACTATATTTACCTTGTACGTCCTGTTCCTTCAAAATAAGATCCCAATCTATTCCCTCTAAATATCTTTTCAAGGATACATAATCAGCTTTACTATAATTTAGTCTGTTATTTATATAGCTATTGTCTAATCTATTGGCATTACTCTAGATCAACTTCCATTTCAGTAATAGGTGATCACTTTTGCCTACAGGACATAGGGGTAAAACACTGATGAAAGTACCGTCGGCCAATTGAAGTACCGATTTTCATTTGCACATTACACATATAAAAACTTTCTGTATATAACTTTCATTGGTATATTCATAAAGAGCACACTCTAAGCTATTCATAAGTCACTTAAAACACTAAAATCGGCTTACGGTAGCCATGTAATAACATGGTGAACCTTCGTGAAAGTGGCGCAAAACGGCGAATTTATTGGTGGTTGGTGGAAAGTTCTGGGTTACCGGACGTTGGTACCACCTATATAACATTGGTAATTTAATTCATATCTGTCTTATACCCCCTACATATGATTCGGAAAGCCTTCAGCTTTGCATTTATATGCATATTTTGTACCTAGGTCACATAATAATATACTTAATTCGAATACTTACCAAAGTCGATGTTAGGCCATCAGAATTGTCTCAATATTATCATATTTTCACCAATTTAAGCAGCTCCTCGTTGTCATACACAACGTTCAGTTATTCACAATTGTAAATCATGTGTGGAAATGCTGATACTAAAGCTACATTCTCTATATTAGCCTGAAATATGACGAGAAACCAAAAACCCGCCATTTTTCTTCACTGAATGAGTAAGACTGGCCTCTTAGTTCTTAATCCATTACACTAATCTTCAATTATATACGAAAACTACATAAAATCATGTCAATAAATAAATGTAACCCATATTTATTACACAATTCGTGATTAATAGCCATTATTTGCAAGGTAATTACAAAAAATTACCATTAGACATCGTAGTTCGGAAAATGGCTTTGGCTTCAACTTGATACACTTATGGTGACCATATCTTACTTTGAAATATATAGAATATAACATATAATAGGTAGATTTATGCGATAAAGGTAGCATCAGGCCACCCAAAACAATGGTACAGTACATTTATTGACGGACCGTAAAAATCGCGTAAGTTTCTATAAAAATCTGTGTTTTGCCATAGGGTGCTTTTCATACCTCAAGAATTCGACCACACTGAGCCAAAACGTTTTCAGTCCTGTCCCGGTAGCCATTTTGAATGCAGGTGATCTAGTTTTGTGAATATTAAGAAAGTTTTAGACCTTGTCCGCACCGTGAAACGGCGAATCTTGCTCTGCCTCGCAGATATATTAACTTAATACCTTGTAGGACCTATGAAAATGCTTAAATATGATATATTTTACCTTTAAAGTGACAATTGTATTGAGTATTGTTCACATGTGTGGGGAGGTTCCTCTCACACCGCTCTCCTAGACAAAGTTGAAAGGAAGGCCTTTCGTATCATTAACTCCCGTCCACTCACCAACTCTCTGCAATCTCTCTCTCTCCGCCGCAATGTTGCATCTCTCTCGCTATTCTATCGCTACTATAATAATCAGTTCCTCAGAGCTATCCCAGTGCATACCACCTCCTTTACGTAGGGCACGTGGTACCCGTCTTGCAACTCAATCCCACCCCTACTCTGTGCAACTCTCCAACCCAAGAGTGAAACGTTACTCTCAAACTTTCTTCTACTCAACATCTGAGCTCTGGAACTCTCTCCCAGAATCAGTCTTTCCCTCTTCCTATGACTTAAATTGCTTCAAGCTCCGTGTGTCCAGGCATTTTGGCTCGAACGTCCCTTGATTTTGGCCCTGTCACTCTTTCAACTATGGGGGAGGCACTCGCTATAGGCAGTTATGCCTTTTGCCTCCCTCAATCACATAGAAAAAAAAAAAAAAAAAAAAAAAAAATTGATAGTGTGTGCTTCCAGCTGTTTTGTGTAAACAAACCGATGAAGAAAAAAACGAAGTATAAACCCCACCTGAAGTTGGAGGTTCGCAATTATGGTAGGTGAGACCAGAGTACCTTTATCGGTGTTTTACCCCTAGATAGTTTATATCACTAATTTCGTGAGGATCTTTTGTAAAAATCAGATCGAGTTTAGAAGGATCGTTATTACCCCTCATTCTAGTATTCTCCTTCACATGTTGTGCAAGTACATTATCCGTAACCAACTCTAATAGCCGACTTCCCCAAGATCTCTGAAGTGAAGGAAAGTAAGAGAAGAGTAGATGAGGAATTTGAAAGGAATCTGAGTGTAAAATGGAGGGAGAGTAAGAAACTGTTCTGGAAAGAAGTCAAGAAGCAAGGGAAACAGTAAGGGTGTGAAAGATAAGAATGGGAGAATGCTAGCCGAGAAGCAAGAGAGAGTCGAAAGATGGAGGGAGTACAGTACTTCAACGAGTTGCTAAATGTAAGGAATGAAGAGCCAGCAAAAATAGCTGGATATGGTATGGGAGGGAGAAGAAGAGAAGTAGTGGAGGAGGAGGTGGGGATCAGGAGGTCAGAAGTGTGGGAAGCCATGAAAAGAGTGAAGTTGGGGAAAGCACCAGGAATAGATGGAGTGTGTGGGGAAATGTTGAGGTATGGTGGTGAGATAGTGATCGAATGGGTATGGAAAATGTGCAAGCTAGCATGGGAGAAGGGAAGTGAACCCGATGACTGGAAGACTGGCATAATAGTCCCCCTATATAAGGGCAAAGGGGAAAGAGGAGTGTGTGGCAACCACCGAGGAATATGTCTCCTAAGCGTAGTAGGGAAGGTATACAGTAGGGTAGTGATTGAGAGAGTGAGTGAGAGTGAGAACGGAGATATGGATAGGCGATGAGCAGGGAGGTTTTAGGAAGGGAAGAGGATGTGTAGATCAGATTTTTACCCTGAATTGTGTTGTAGAGAAATATCTGGAGAAGAAACAAAAGGTGTATGTTGCCTTTATGGACTTGGAGAAGGCCTATGACAGAGTGGATAGAGAAGGTTTGTGGAAAGTACTTAGAATATACGGAGTAGATGGCAAGTTGCTGAAAGCAGTGAAGAGCATGTATGAGGGTGCAAAGGCGGCAGTACGTGTGGAGAGTGAGCAGAGCGAGATCTTTGACCTGAATGTTGGTTTGAAACAGGGATGTGTGATGTCCCCGTGGTTGTTTACTGTATATATGGATGGAGTCATGAAAGAAATACTATCAAGAGTAGTGGATGTTGGTGTATCGCTGAAAAGGGAGGGAATTGAGTGGAAGCTACCTATACTGCTGTTTGCGGATGATACAGTTCTGATGAGTGATAATGAATGGGAGTTGCAGGGTCTGGTAAATGAGTTTGGAACAGTGTGCGAAAAACGGAATTTGAAGGTAAATGCGGGGAAGAGCAAGGTTATGGTCTTCGAAAGGGGTGAAGTCACAGAGTGTGAGGTGAAGCTGAACGGTCAGGCTATGGAGATCATCAACTCTTTTAAGTATCTTGGCAGTGTGTTGAGTAAAGATGGGACTATGGATGAAGAAGTGCGGGAGAGGGTACAACAGGGGAAGAGGGTTGTAGGAACGCTAAAAGCAGTAACAAGAAATAGGGTGGTCAGTATGGAAGTGAAGAAGTCCTTGCATGACAGTGTGGCAATCCCGACACTGACTTACGGAAGCGAAGCATGGACGATGGTTGAGAGACTCGGACCAAGAGTGAGAGCAGTGGAAATGAATTACTTAAGGAGTGCGTGCGGAGTTACATAGAGGGATAGACAGACTAATGAGGAAGTAAGAAGGAGGTGTGGTGTGGAGGTAGATGTGCTGGAAAGTGTGAATAGGAACAACTTGAGATGGTTCGGCCATATGGAACGTATGGAAAGCGAGAGAATGACTAAGAGGGTGTACGAGAGCGAGGTGGAGGGGCAGAGAGGGAGAGGTAGACTGAAAGAGAGGTGGAAGGATGGAGTGAGGAAGTATATGAACGAATGCGGTGCTGGTTGGGGGGAGGGGCGTCGACCGACCGGGGACAGAGGTGAATGGGGGCGGTTCGTTCGTGGCCACCCCTTCGGGGATCACGGCGTCAGGCAATAGATAGATAGATAGATAGAATTACAAACCCCAATGCACTTGAATAAACTAATGGGATTCAAACTCGGGACACCAAACCCAGAACATAAGCATCTTAACCATTACACCACCAACACAGTTAAAAGGTTGAATACACGATCACGATTAATATCCATTATACCAAGTTGTCTTATTAATTGTGTTCATAATGCTATCATTACAGTGGTATAGGGGGAGGTGGTGGGAGCAAGAAATATCCAAACTTTTAAAATAAAATTGGATAAAATGTAGGACAACACGAGCTTAGGCTCAAATCCTGTATACTACAATTAGGTGAGTACATATTTATCTCACCGTTGCTCATTTTGTTTAGCCATTTATACTTGGTAGGATTTTCAAAGTATCTTTAACCCCTTCTGTACCGGCTCTGTCTTTTTAACTTAATTCTGGCTACTATTACACAAATTGTGTGCAGTTTAAAAAGGGCCTCCATCAATTAACAGGTGTGAAGAATCTCTCTTAACCCTTTTTACTGCCACAGATCCTTCTTAAACAGCACAAAATTGTCTAAACATAGCTACAAAAAAATATAAAAGATGTTGTGAATAAAGAAGGGGTTAAAACCATACAGAAATAAACTGTGCGCTTACCTCAGATCCAAACCTGGCCATGTACTGTGACAGACGTTCCTGGTTGTCTGTTTTGTCACAAACTTCTACCAAGGTACGGAAGTCACAGAACTTCTCTGCCAGACTCACTGCTGGGTCGTACTGTGATCCAGCCACTGAAACATTAAGGGCAGGGTTTTAGTTTGCTTCCTAGACCTCTATCAAGCTTGGGAACAAAAATATCCCCAAGATCCCCCTTCGATATAAATTTGTAAATTTTTCTGCGGTAGAAAAATGTCCCGGCTTGGCATAGTACCTCCTAAATTACAGGCTCGCTATCCCTCGGCAGGAAAATTACTCTGTTAATATACGTTTATGAAATATACCTGGGATATTCTCGGTATCCAAGCAGCTCACTTAGGGTTTTGTGAGTAGGCCTAAGCCTATCTATAGCCTAGCCTCGGCCTAAGAGTAACTCTCAATACGGCGCTCTACTGTAGCCTACATGAAACATTAACAGCAATAGAAAAGACAATAGATAATAGATAACAGATTTTATTTACCATGAATTATTTAGAGTTAGGCCTGGTGAGACTAGCTTGCGGGCGGCGCATTCTGGGCCGACGCCATTCCGTGACGTCAGCATTCTCGCCAAAAGTGTATTTGAAGCGCCAAATTCGGATTCTGGTACCATATCCAACCTATCGCCAATACTGTGTTTCGCCAAGCTGAAATCCGCTAAACGCGAGGGACCACTGTATCCTCTACTAACTCCCTAATCCTGCCACGGACATTTGTTCCAGGGCAGTAATTCCCTTTCCAATGTTCCCTTACCCACTCTAAACCACTGTTTGGACACTGGATCCTCAGTGTTTTGGAGGACAAGCAACCTAGAAGGGTCACTAGACCTGTTGTTGCTTGATTTCCTTTGTACTCCTTTGTATATGGATTCCTCTCATCGTTGCAATTCCAAAGGTATATTTATTTATTTATTTACTCTAAATAAATAAAAAAATATATCGTTGGAATCGCAACGACGAGAGGAATCCATATACAGTATACCCTTGAAAACATAAAAAATTCAAAATAAAAAATAGGTCTTTTGGGACTAAAAATGGTCTAAATAAATAAAAAAAATATACCGTTGGAATCGCAACAACGAGAGGAATCCATATATACTCTTGAAAACACAAAATTCAAATATGACCTGCCAAGCTACTTGGCTTCGCCTGGATATTTTTAAAAAATAATGTTTAATTCTGGGCGAATGGCTGGTCAAAAATGGAAGCTACGACCATCTATGGAAGGTGTTGGACGAGATAAATCGAATGGTACCAGGTAGAATTAATTTGGGCTACAGAAGACTTTTAAAGTTGAAAAAGTGCTCACATTTCGGGCGTTTCTGGAGATAGAATCAAAATCGAAATCCTAAAGTAATGGTCCAATTTCAATTTTGTTTGTGCCATTGGATTCATCGGGTGAAAGTGTACTTGTGGTAGAAAATTGAGCAAAATCCATACATAAATAACCCGTCTATGGGTGATTTAGATGTTTTCATAATAACAAATCGGTCTTTTGGGCCTAATAATGGTCTAAAATAAGATAAGAGAGAATAGATGGATAGATAATAAGATAAATATTATTGTGGTACTCACCCAGTGGTTGAATAAGGTTGTATCTATGAGTATGGTAGGTATGAGTTAGTGCAGAGTGTTGAGCTTCTGATGTTGTTGCCAGTTGGGGTTGATAGTCAGAAAGTATTAAGTCCGCTACTTCCACTAACTGTCCGTACAGCTTGGCTCGGGTTGCTCCGTCTTCGGCTCTCACCAAACCAATCTGAAAAAGGTAAGGAAATATTTGTTTTATTCAATCTACTGTAAGAGGGCAGGTCCTATCCAGAGTGAGGGTTGTCATCCTCTACCTAACCTTAGCTGTTTCAGTCTCCCATCAAGATTTCAAAGTAATTTTGAAGATTATGTAGTGAAATATGGTGCTAATGATAGAACCTTGATCATAATATGATGCAGATACATAGTAGTTTCAGATTTGTCCATTAAGTATCGAGAAACTAGCTGCTAAAGGATTCAATTTATCGTCAGCTGAAAAGAAACAGGGTGTAGTTTTAATGCATGTTACACAATTATCAGTTAAGTTAAAAGTGTAGACAAACCTGGACCGTTGTGCCGTGTTGTTGAATGAGCAACGTCCTTAACCCTTTAGGTCCGATGGTGGCCGTCCATGGTACATGTTCTACCCCTGATTCCAATGTTCCGCTGGGACCCAAGTTAGCGGCAGATGTGGCTGGAGCTAGAGGAGTGGTTGATCGTGCCGCTGAGAGTATAGACAGCAGTAGAGAGTTGACAGAGAAGATGGTGGATACTGCGTCTCTGGGAGCTACGTCTGCTGAGAGAACCTGAAACAAAAGAATAGATTAGGTGATGGCATCAATAGAAATAGAGGATTGATCACATGTTTTTAGGAGACTGAGTAAAGAATTGAGGACGTTAGCTACACAAGTTGAATATGTGATTATAATAGTTGACTGGGTGCTTAACCCTTCAGACCCGTTAGGGCTCTTAAACACCCATAAAAAACACACCCGAGGTACCCGGAAGGGCTCTGAGACACCCATGAGCTCAAAGCCTGTAAGCTTGGTGTGCGAGGCGTACGTCCAACGCATGTAAACAACAGCCGGCTGGACCGACGTCCCGCATCTCCGGCCACAAGGAGTGCGTCGCTTGTTCGTGTGTGCCTGTATGTTATTGTTAAGTATCGAAAAGTAGTGTAAAGTGGCTGCTTTTGCCATAAAGTTATCTCCAATGAAATCATCATCACAACTGAACCAGTTGACTTAGAGAGCTCTACTTAATGCCATTCTACAGGTATGAAACACATCTACGCTTGGGGATGCGCGGGAATGCGGAAGCAAGCCAAATAACAAAGATGCGGTAGCCTAGGCGTAGACGTTTTTCGGCCAAAACCCCCGGGTTTCGAATATATATATAATACATAGCCGGGGCTGGAGGGTTAAGGCGATTATTTGACTATATATTGGAAAGAATGGATAAAAGCAAAGAATTGACAAAGATGGTTGATACTGTGTCTCTAAGAGCTACATCTGCCAAGAAAAACTGCAAAAAGTGTTGATTAGTAAAGTTCCAAGTCGGGGTATCGATACAGTAATGGGGTTTTAGGAATGAAAATATACACTTAAATCAAATTTGCTTAAAAGCAAGAGTATTGATATAAAATATTTACTTTAAGTAAATATTCAATTGCAATCACATATTGAACAGCAGTGATTAATTCAGCGATGTTAACCCTTTTAGGACGCGATTTGTGCCCTTTTTAGAATACTTAAAAGCCTTGGACAACTATAATGATGGGCAGTATATACATTCCTAACTTGGTGCTGTTGTCTTATCCTAAATCTTTTCTTCAAACCCCCATGTATCATTCTACCAAGAACATTCTTTTATAGATTCTCAAAGAACTGATAATGTTGACTGACCTCTTCCTGAGCTCTCAAGATGCCATAAACAATGTCCTGGATCTGGCTGACTTTACAGTAGAACAGGTCCGAGTGTGTTAGTTTACCCTTGGGAGTCTCACCACGATCTGATACCACAAATCTGTAACAGATATACACTATATATTAAACTATTGTAATATCATACATCAATTCATACAGTTTACATCTAGGCATACACATGTCTAGACAAAGTAGCCTGGAGGGATTTCTGCCATGGTTATCATATAATAGAGGTTTCCCAGAAGTAAACAAAGCAACCAAGAAAAAGATGACATCATAATCAGTATTATTATTATTGTCAATCTGAATTTGATAATGAAGCTTGGAATTATACAGATAATGAACAGCTTTCAATTTGAGAGATATGGAGATGAGATACTTCAGAATGGTCTATCTACAGTATATACTCAGGTACATTCCACATGTTTTGATTTTATTTTTTTATTTATTTTTTTTTTTTTTAGCTGGGGGTGATCAACTCTAGACAAGTCCGAACAAGGGTGAGAAAAACAAAAAAACAAAAATGGTATCTGGTCTGAATAGATATTACTGTACCTTATTGCCGAGTCTACCAAATGTTGATGTTCCTTGTGTTTAGATCGTAGTGCTGTGGCTAGAGTTAGTCGTTGTGAATGTTCTCCCAGGGTAGTTCTAGTCAACACACGATTGTCCTTTATGGTACCATTGCTGAGTCGCGGCCATAGCCCAGTCTGTTGAAAAGAAACAATGATTAAGAATGAGTGTGGTTATTATTTCGTCATCAAGATTGTATGCCTTGTGTATTATGTTGTGAGACAGTGAATGAGGGCCATAAGAATTATAGGTTATTATACAGTAATGCTGTAATGTACTCAAAGAGAATGGTGAGAAAAACAAGTTAGCCTAAAGGAATAGATTTGGTTCTGCTAGATTAACCCTTGTCTAGCGGGGTGTTTTGGGCTCATTTGGGCATATTCAGGCCCTCCTGCATGATAAATCAAGCATCTGCATGAAATTTTTTTTTTTTAGCAAAAGCCTAGGCACTAAAAGCTTCAAAATGAGACCAGAACGAGCTACGTAGCACTCGTGGTTCTCTTGCAGTGATGCCACGAACAATGGGAGTTTAGCATATATCGGTATATTTTTCCCAGCTATGCTCACTACTGGCTACACAGCCGGCCTCTCGAGAACACAGGGAACATGAGTTAATGGGCGGCGGTAAGCCCTGGGAGTCGGCTGTCTGGCCCGCTGTGCTCCCGGCCATTTGCACTCGATTTTAACCCTTTAAAAGCCTTAATAATGCTCCTAACTTGCTGCAAATTGGTGCACGACTTAAGTCGAGCGCCGCCAATAAGGGGTTAAAGAAATAATCTCTCCAGTATCCACCTTCCTCCCTCCACTATGGTCTATTAATTATAATTAGGCAAAACAATCATGAATACTAACCTCTATAACTAAAAACCGACTAGAGTAATTATTGAGTTAATATATCTAGCATTTGAGATTAGTCAGCCAGATAATAGCCCTTTTTGAGATACAGAGGTTAGGAGTAACTTTTTTTTGCCAACCTATAATGATGAATGGACTATAACACTCACCAAATACACATGAAAACATTCATGTCCTGTAGTGCCAAGATGCCACCAGTGGTCTAGGGTCACTACTATAACTATGTACAGTATATACACAGGCACATACCCCATAGCTATAGTCTGTTATATTTCAGCTGACGGTAAATTGAATTACTACGCAACTGAAATCTCATAAGTTAATGGAAAATTATGAAACTATCAATGGTGTAGCAATGATTCCTTTGTAGTTAAAAGTTTTAATAGAAAAACATACCTTTTGTAGAAAGTTGACGTAGAAATGATGGGCGACAGATTTATCCTTGAGCTGATCACTGACGATGAGGGAAGTAGGTGCCCCGATCCCCCCAGCCTGTGCTGATTCTGCCCACCGAGGGTCCGTGGCCGGGGAGTCATCAAGGAGTTTGGTTGACAGTTGTAGTACAGTTGTGTCTAGTTGAGTGTTGTCTGATCCTGGGAAGAGGTCATCTAACATCATCTGGGAAAGAGAGGGATGTATTACATTTGTTCTTACTGCCAATTTCACACATACATGCATACAATGATCTAATGTCCTTTTATATTACATTGTAATGGCTTAGACAGGGTTGCCTTGCAGTATTTGTACAGTAATACAATATAATCCTTACTGCTGCCATAACACTACCCCATCATGTCATTACTGTACTGTGACTAATGTTGACACAGTGTTAACAGTGCTTCAACAACACTCAACACAGTCCCTCGGGCCCCTACAGCATCTGCACCACATTAGCCTTATCAGTGCTACAATTATAATGTAAAACTTGCAAAACAAACAAACCCATATAGGAATGCACAATGTAAAGGTAAAAGATAAAATCACTATGTGGAAATAACAATTTAGCAAAGTAAAATTTTGAAATAAAACCCCACAAAGTGCCACAACAAGACTTTACTGTATAACTTTAGGATGATTGTTGGTCCAGACTTACACCCTCCCCTTCCTTTAGTGGCCTTATGTGACACACAGTAATGTATGTGAAGTATATTATTATTCCTCCACTAAATGTGAAGGCCCCTTTACCCCCAGGGGGGATACCATATGTTTTTTTATTCTCAGTCATTCACTCTCTCTCTATAATACACAAAACATGCACACTTATTCACTCTCTGTCTCTCTTATGCATTAAACAAACTGTTCTATTCACATCAAGATCAATGGCTAACTCTCCACTAGGAAACCCCACTAAAGATTAGTTATAATTTATATTTAAATACCCATATATGCAAACCTGAGTCAGCCTGTACACCCCACAACATTTCATCATTGTGTATAAGTTACTGCAATGAGATTATCAAAGTGCCACAAGGCAGTAATTACATACTGCACACTGTAAACCATTAATGATCCATAAGAGATACAGTTACAGATTGGTCTACTAATGGTCACATTCCAAGGCAACCTGTTCTGGGCGGCCACGATCTTCAATTTTTCATATTTTAGATAAAATCCTTGAACCTCCCACGGTCCATCCCTTGATGCAGTTATTAACGTTGTGCACTCCCTTGATCAACAGGGCTAGGGCGTGTCCTTGTAACAGGGACTTAACTGGATATTTGCCACGAATCACTAAACAGAGCCGTCAAACTCTTGACATCTACCAATGGTATGTCCTAGGATCGAACTGCCGATCCTTTGATCAGCAGCCAGGCGCACTACCGACCATACCACGGCCAGCGGCACACAGTATTTACACAAGATACTGTAAGTCTGATATACCCCATCAGCCTGGCCTATATGGTTAACTAACCTAACTATTTGTGCTTATCCCTTGATACACCTAAAGGTTATGAACAAAACAATAATATAACTCAATATAAGCAACAACTCTGCTACCGGGTACCTGTGCCTGAGGGAAGTTCTTGCTGTATTGAAGGAAGGCTGCTTGTAGTCTGGTTACACGGTCTTGGCCAAGCTCTCCAGCATAACTCAGGTTCAAACTCTCACCAAGTTTGGATAGTCCATCCTCAGCTATGCTCTCGTTCAGTAGACTGTGGAAAGTACACATTATTTTTCTTACTCATACAATGAGATGTCTAAACCCAATAAAATCATCTACCTACTCTCTAACAAAGCTAAGGTTCAATTCTTTACCTTGTTCTCGGTTATACTTTCGTGTAGCAGTCTGTGGCAGTATAAATTACTGTACAGGTAGTTGCTTTCTCTTACTAGTAGATCTTCTCCAAACTAAATAAAATCATATACTGTAGTGTTAGCCAGAAAACATACTCTCGGGCATTGCTAAGATTGAAACCCTCCTCGAGTATGGAAACCCCGTCCTCAGCTATGGTCTCATTCAACAGCCTTTGGTGGAAGTAAACTTATTGTCTGGCTCTAACAGTGTTTTTCTTACATAAATTAATTCAACAGGAACTGGTATGGACACTCTTCATAAGATAAATATAAAGGTGTGAAAGACAGTGTTTCAATATTTAGGAAGCTTAGCTATTCTGAGGGGTATGCTTCCAATTAGTTAAATAATTATAGGTTTTACTGGACAGTAACTTGGTTATCTTAACCCTTTCATGCACGTGTGGACGCAGGGGTTACCGATTAGCAATCAGAAATGGAGTTCTCTCAATCTTCTAATTACCTCTCCAAAATTTGTTTTCTGCCCACAGCTAACTCAAAGACAACTGCAGAGGTTGAAGTAACTAAACTAAAGTAACTAAAGGGGCGCCCCGGGTGCCCAACCCCGAAAGGGGTTGAAATAGGGGAGCTATTCCCCCGCCAAAGGCGGCTTTCTAGGGCCTTTCCTAGCTGATGCTGAGAGGATTGGATTCTAGTCATGTGGTGATGGGCTGGTCTATCAGAGTGAGAACTGAGCGATCTCTGCCATACCCATAGCTTACGCTGACTGTTCCTTTTACTTATATATTTTCTAGATCTCAAGTGACGGCGTCTCTTCCGTGGATTGACCTCCCAATCTACCAAGATTGGAAGCCAAAGAGTCACATTTTTCCTTTGCCCCTTAACTTTCTCTTCATAATTGCTGAGGGGCACAGGGCCCTGGGTGGGGCTTTGGTTTCCCGGGCGTTTCCGCACCCTCCTCAGCTCCCCACCATGGAGTGGCTTCGATCAATAAGGTTTTATTGTGGTAGGCAGGGAGAGGTTCTGTGGGGGCGCTCGGTTATGGCCTTGGCCTTGCTCAGGGCCTTGGGTCTGTTCGGCCAGGCAGTCTGGGGAACAACAACAACAACTAAACTAAAGGTTTCTAAACACCCCTGATGGTCACAGACAAAAAGGCTTTAAATTATCCCAGAATAGGCTCAAATTGCATCCTGTGCGTGAAAGGGTTAATACAAAATACACACAGATATCCACTTTTAACCCATTCAGTACCAGTGCCATCCTTTTAACTTTACTCTGGCTACTATTACACTATTTTATTCAGTTAAAAAAGTGCCTCCAGCAATTAACAAGCTTTGAACTATCTTCCTTAACCCTTTTTACTACCACAGATCATTCTTAAACTGCACAAAATTGTCTAAATACAGCAAGAATAGAATTAAGAAGACGTCACTGGTATTCTAACTTCTCTAAGGCCTAATTTGATATTGTACAATCGCGCTAATAAGTGATGTCTTGGCACCAAGTATGTGTTGATCAATAATTGGTATCAACAATATCTAAGCTTCATTTCTTCATATCGAGTGAAATATACAAACATGTTCCAACACTTAACTACCCTATTCAACATCTGGCAGACATTAATACAGCACAGAGCAAGCCAGACGTAATGACAGCTGGGACATGTCTTATTAGCGCGACCGTACAACATGAACCAAGGTGTCTCTGTCTCAGTAACTGACCTGGACTGTGATAGATGATGGTGTGGGGAGGTGGAGGTGATGGAGACAATACCGTTATTGGCCGAGAAGATCAATGGTAGCCCTTGTGATCGTCCCACACCCAAAATACTGTCTCCAGAACCAGAAAACTCCACCCGATCTCCGCTATCGCCTTCTCCCACTGCTGTCAGAAATAGGGTAAAACAAAGTGATTAATTTAGAGCATTGGTTAACAATTTAAAAAGAGAGGTCTTGATTCCTTGCCCTGTGAGTGTAAGGAATATTAGCTGATGACCTAAACGAATATTAGACTAAAGGAATATTAGCTGATGACACTAAACGGAATATTCACAAGAAATTAAATCAGCATTAGTATTAGTTGAAGGCAGCTCTATGACTTGCATACCTAATTCTTGGTCACCTCTCACCTATTAAGTCCCCTAACACAGACATCCTTCCTCAGAACTTTGATAAAGGTCTTCCTCAACTCTGCTCTTATTGGTCTCTCTCTTATTATGGCATGAAATTATACATCCATCTCACCATGCTCATATCAATATGATTGAAATGAACAAACAACACCTCGAAACCAAAACTGTCAACTTATAGAATCCCAAGAAACAAAATGAGAGAAACAAAACATCTTGCTAACCTAACATAACTAAATAATCTTTCTGTGGTATATATACGGTACTGTAAGCCCAAGATGATATAAATACCCAAACAAGGCATGGTACTAACCTGACACACACAAAACAGTCTTCTTGTTGTAGATATAAGCCGTGGATGATGAGAGTAAGAAACGCTGAGCTAGTAGGACGTTCTCAGCAGAGTCCTGGTAATATTCAGAGTGTTTCAGCACCGAGAAGTTGCTGACTGATGTAGGTGGGGAGCTGCCTCCTGTCTCCATGGTTGCTGATAGAAAAAATAAAAAAGGTTTTGGGTTAACTATAATAAGTATACTTACTCTTGATTTGTTGCAAGTTAGTGGCGGGGGGCTAGGAATCCTCCTCCCCTTGTAAAATTCTCCTATTCGACGAGACAGAGACAGGGGCGAGGGAATGTGAAAGTGGTCCCAGACCCTAAGAATTGGAACTTTAACGTTTTTCTGTTCGGGCTCTGTCTCGAGTCGCCCACCCCCAGCAATGGGCTATGTGCCTAGTATATACAAACATACATAGTTACATACAGGTTCTGAGTTAGCTATAGAAGATACAGGTTTAGCAATATGATTAGCAATAAGGTCAAGTAAGGTACCGGTATCATAGCTTTGACATGTATGGGATGTATGTACAGGCCACCAAACTCAACAGAAGACTACAATAGCAGTATCAGGCAGACCTTGCTTGAAGCATGCAATATTGGAGTAAATCAGGTGCTAATTTGCGGAGATTTTAACTTTAAGGAAATTGATTGGGAAAATCACTACGTACACGGGGGACCAAGGAGCGAACAAACAAAGTTCTACGAAACCTGCCAGGATGCCTTTCTCCACCAGCATGTAGCAGAGTTCACTAGAGCCCGAGGAAGCGATACCCCGTCACTTTTAGATCTCATCCTGACCAAGAATGAATTAGAGATAAGTAACATAGAGTACAAAGCTCCAATTGGAGCCAGTGATCACAGTGTCATAGTTTTCAAAATGGCTGTGGATGGTGATCTGCACTGTGATGATGAAGGTAATAAGAAACTTTTTCACAAGGGTGACTATGTACAAGCAAACCATATGTTCAGCAGTGTTGAGGAGACCTGGGAAGGCATCTTGGAAGTATACAACAAGGTAGTACAAACTTGCGTTCCGCTTCAGACAACTCGGAGAGGAACGAAACCAAAGCCCAAATGGATGACACAGAGAGTTCTGTGTAAAATAAGACAGAAAGAGGATGCCTGGAAGAGATACCGACAGAGGAGAAACAGAGCAAGATACAGAGCGTACTGCAAAAGAAGGAACGAGTCAACACAAGCTGTCAGAGAGGCAGTTTATCAGTTTGAAAAGTCCCTTGCACAGGAAGTCAAAGAAAAACCACGTGCCTTCTATGCATACGCGAGAAGCAAAACCCGGATCAAAGAGGCTGTGTCCAAGCTCAAACACCCCAATGGAACCTTAACAAACACCCCCCAGGAGGCAAGTGAACTCCTAAATAAAGAATTCCAAAAGGTCTTCATACGAGAGCCAGAAACGGACATTCCGAATTTTCAAAACCAATTTGATGGTGTCGGGATAGGTCACTGTGATTTCACCGAGGACGAGGTAAGAAAATGTCTGGAAGGCCTGAGAGAAAACTCTGCTCCAGGACCTGATGGGATTCACCCGAGGGTGTTAAAGGAGTGCGCATCCTCGCTTGCATTTCCTCTCTGGCTGCTGTTCAGAAAGACCCTCACCGACAGAATTATACCTGAGGACTGGAGGAAGGCAAATGTCACTCCAATATACAAAAAAGGTGACAAGTCAAATCCATTAAACTACTGCCCAGTCAGCCTTACTTCAGTTCCATGCAAGATAATGGAGAAATTGCTAAAGCAAAGGATAGTGAATCATCTGGAAAACAACAATCTCCTCAGCAGTTCCCAACACGGTTTCAGATCAAGGAGGTCCTGCGTAACGCAGCTGCTCGAATATTTTGAGGAATTAGAAGATGCCATGGACGAGGGGGATGACGTTGATGTGGTTTACTTAGACTGCAGAAAAGCCTTTGACACTGTCCCCCATCTCCGTCTACTCAAGAAACTACAGGCAGTCGGGATATCAGGAGACATCATAATATGGATCGAGAACTTCTTGAGTCGGAGAATTCAACGAGTTGTCAACAGGGGCGCACCCTCAGAATGGCTGGGGGTCTGGAGTGGAGTACCTCAAGGCAGTGTGCTGGGGCCAGTTCTCTTCCTTGTATTCATAAATGACCTCATGGATACAGTTCAGTCAGACCGCAAGCTCTTCGCAGACGACGCCAAGCTGTACAGGAGAATTAAGTCCCCGCTGGACAGAGAAGGACTACAGGAGGACATTACCAGGCTGGAAGAGTGGAGTAAAAAGTGGCTACTAGAATTTAATGAGGAGAAATGCAAGGTCATGCACATGGGACGGAGGAACCCAGAGTACCAATACCACATGAAGAATAATCCGCTAACCACCACAGAGGAGGAAAAAGACCTAGGAATTTATGTCACCCCGGATTTGAAGCCAGCAGTACAAGTGGCCAAGGCAGCAGCCAGTGCCAACTCGTTGGTAGGACTTCTAAGGAAAACATATACATACATGGATTCAGAGATGTTTCTCCCTTTGTACAAATCCCTAATCAGACCTCGACTGGAATACAGTATCCAGGCATGGTCTCCATATACCCGTCGAGACATCAACAAGTTGGAACAAGTACAGCGGAGAGCCACTAAACTGGTTCCCGAGTTGTCCGAAATGCCATATGAGTTGCGACTGGAGCATCTTGGACTAACGACACTGGAGCAGAGAAGGAAACGAGGAGACATGATCCAGACCTACAAGATAATTCATGGCATAGATGCGGTCAAGGACGGGCACTTTTTGACAATTGCATCAAGAGAAAACCAACCAAACACCCGAGGACACAGACTGAAGCTGGCCAAGGTCAGGCACAGAACCACGAAGAGGAACAACTTTTTTAGTGCTAGGATTGTAAACAACTGGAATAGTCTCCCAGAGGAAGTAGTTACGAGTCAGAGTGTAAATGTTTTACAAAATAATTATGACCGGTATGAGACTGAAAGATTGAGAAGAGGCAACCTTTATGAGCATTGACTCCTCTGCCTCTTAAACTATCACTAAGGTAAGCGATCACTAAGGTAAGCGATGTGATACCGGTGTCATGTGACAATTCTCTAGGGTACAATCTGAGCTAGATCGCCAGTGCGTATGCACGATATTTTACCCCCTGATGGCAACATATATATGATGATAACAATATGGTGCAAGGGGGGTGAGGGTGATGGGGAGTCAGTACCCCTATCAACCTATATTGTATTCAACGGCCAGCTGTTAGGTACATTTTTTGGCAAGGGTTAATTGGTTTACCATAGTGTACATGGCAGCGCACTGGTGTTCTGGCTCAGAATGTACTCTGGCAAAATGTTGTGTGACACTGGCTCTGTGTCTGCTATAAAATCAAGTAATTTGTAAGGTATCATTTCTATGAATTATGATAGTTAGGATTATGGAATTACTATAATGTCAGGTTATAATCCCAGTTACAAATACAATTCTTGCATGGTCAATATCCAAGGCGACAGATCACCCTTAGAGTTAACCAAGCAAGGAACACATTCAAGCAGAGAATCGGGTCATAATCCACTTGGGAAAATCAATAATCTATTTTACAAGGCCTTGATACACACACACATATGAGACATGCATGCAAGTGTGAGCTCTGGTTATTAGCAGGGATGGAGTATTCATATTTGTTATTCGTATTCCGATATTCGAATGCATTCGAATACAGTCATGCAGGGTATTCGAATTCGAATATTTGGACAAACTAATTGTATTTGTATAATAATCTGGCGAATATATATATATATATATATATATATATATATATATATATATATATATATATATATATATATATATATATATATATATATATATATATATATATATATATATATATATACAGTATATATATATATATATATACAGTATATATATATATATATATATATATATATATATATATATATATATATATATATATATATAGAGAGAGAGAGAGAGAGAGAGAGGGGGGGGGATGAGTATGCCGGTGCATGTATTTTATAAGGACATACATTTAATTTAGGGGCATATACAGGAGAAAGTAAAATAACAAATAAAATTCAAATGTAAATCATGAATAAATATTGATCAAGATGGCTGATGGGTCTATGAACACTAAAACAAAATGCCCATTTCCCAAAATATTGATAATAAACCGATAGCGGCAAATAAACATAATAATCATAAACCAAACTAAACAAAATATATAAAATGTAAACCGCATTTTGGAAGAGAGAAACGGGAAATTAAGCGACCGTCCCACGTCCAAGATTCTCCATCGCCATTGTTTACAAACAGAAATCAGCCGATCCACACCCACATTTTGACTTCCTGTAACTATATTTCCTTTTTCAGAGCTCAAACCTGCATTTTGATTAGGCCTAGTTGATAAGGTTCTAGAGTTTCTTTAGAAGTTTTATTTATCGTGTGATAGTGTCATAAGTCCCGTAAACGAACGAATTATTGGTTAAAGTAAAGCATGGTTGGTTGTTGTCCAATGAACACTAATAACTAATTGCTGTACAAGTAGCTTAATATTGTATGGACGGTCAAATATCCGCCTCAGTCCATAGGCTATTCGTTTTAATGCTGAAATTTGAGTTTGTATGGTGGCATTTGATTTGATAAGCCCTAGGCCTAGCCTAATTCAAATTTTATATTTTCATTGGAGAGCCTAGGTAGGCCTAGGTTAACAGTTTACACAAACTGCAAAAATGCAAAATTTTGTAGGGTATGATTTTAGTTACTGGACACCTATTTGACAGGTACCACCGAGGATTTAACCCGTCCAGCCCCGGCTAGTTTTGTAATGTTTGTTCACCAGAACCCGGCCGGTTTTCAAAAAATGGTTTTATTCCAGAAACAATAGCGAATGGGTTAGGAATGAAGGAAAAAACACAAAAAACCGCTCAAAAAGCTTAAAGAATGGTCCTACAGAGCCCCCGAAAACGTATTTTACAAGAGTAAAAAATTGAAGGCAATTATCCCAAAAAAACAGGTTATTGCGCGCTCACGCGCACGCACGTGGACTTTGAGTTTTCAACCATCGGCACGGTTGCGTGGGATACGTACACAGTCCCTATACAAATCTGAGCCCTCTTGAGTGGCTACACCTGAGGTTACGGTCGGCGCAATTAGGGTGACGCGCCAGGCGCGTCTCTGGGGCTGTGCGTTGCCGACGCGCGCTGGGGCTGTACGGGTTAATAGCCTAGGCTACATTTTTGTTTTCGGTTTCCACACATCCAAACTAAGCTACACCTTTTTCTGGTCCGGTAATAGGCCTAGTATCGAAAACCATATAATAACTTTTTAAATGTGGTTTTCGATGAGAATAAAACGGCGCGTTTGTGCCGAAAATCGGCGGCAGGGGGAGTCCGTCGTCGCGGTTTGTTTTCTCAGGACGCTCGAGGTTACGGCCAGCTGTTTAACTTAAGAACATAAGAAAATGGGAGTCTGCAGAAAGCCGATTGGCCTAAGCAAGGCAGATCCCTGTCCCACACAACCCCAATTCAATTACAAAGCCCAATTATAGGCTCAACACTCTAATACCCTGAGGATCACCTTACCAAAACAGTTAGAGATAAACGCAGGATTATGGGGGTCTGCAGAGCGCTGATTGGCCCAACCCGGCTGATCCCCCTTCACACCCAACCCTTCTCGTCCATATGCTTATCCAATTTTATCTTAAAGCTCCCTACCGTTTTAGATCCCACTATAGCACTTGGTAGTCCATTCCACCCATCTACAACTCTGTTACCAAACCAATATTTGCCCATATCTTTTCTGAAACTAAATTTATCTAATTTGAAACCATTGGTACGAGTTCTTTCGCTATCACGGAGCTTTAGTACATTTGTCATGTCCTCTTTGTTAATCCCACTAACCCACTTGAACACCTCTATCATATCCCCTCTAACTCTGCGTCTCTCTAACGAATGTAAACCTAATTTCTTCAACCTTTCTTCATACGGAAGATTTCTAATATTATGGATCATTTGTGTCATTCTACGCTGTACTCTCTCCAATGAATCTATGTCCATTCTGTAATAAGGACACTTATTGTCAATGTTAAACTTCATCTGCCAATTTACTGACCATTCATGTAAGGTATCTAGATCCCTTTGGAGGCACTCTATATCGCTATCTGAATCAATTGATCTCCCCATTTTAGTATTGTCTGCGAATTTACTTATCCTACTAGTTATACCTAAATCTAGGTCATTTATTGCCCCCTGCTGGCCACATATATGACGATTATTATAATTCACAGGGGGGGGGGTTGTGTGCCTAACCCTGTCCTGTATCCCACGGCCTATAACGCAAGTCTTTATCAAAAAATGGACCCAACAACTGGTTATAAGCTTAGCCATTTCAAGTCGACCGCCAAGGCGGGACCGGGAAGTCACTCTGAGCGTAAAGTAAACAAAGCGACGCTACTTCCACGAACGCAACTGAGTTGTCTTTATATTTTGTCTCATATTATCATTATTAAAGTGTCCCCATTGCTTTTTTAGTGTTTCGTACACCAGAAAAGGGTGTAGCTTGGTGTTGGATGCGTGGAAACCGGAAAAAAATATGTACAGTATTAAATAGTTGGCGGTACCTGTCAAATAGGTGTCCAGTAACTAAAATCGTACCTTTTGTAGAAATAGCAAATCAACTAAGCCTAGGCTAAATTACTTTAATTATTATTATATTTTTATTATTAGGGCCTAGGCCTAGCCTATTTTAATTTTTTTGTTTTAGGCTATGTCGTGTTGTCCCTATTCGGGCTGTCTCGAGTCGGCTACCCCCAGAAAAGAAATTGGGGTATGCGCCTGAGTAGGTAGGTAGGTAGATAGATAGATATAGATTTCTAGTCTAGCCCTATTCATCATAAATCACTTGGGCCTATTCAAAGTACTATGTAGCCTATAGCCTAACCCATAAACTTTCTTAACAGGAAACAACAATATAACGACTACAAGATGTCTTCCGCTCGTAACCAGGCCATCACGCAACAGATTAAACAGGATTGGATGAACAGAGAATATATTGAGGTACAAAATATGAAAAAAATCATACCTGGTAGTTATATACTGTATATATATTTAGAAAACTATATATAGGTGATCTTATAATTACTACGATACAGTACCGGTATATATTTCTCAAGAGATTAACTTCAATTTTAGTTTGAAGTCTCAATATTCACAATATATTGTACGGTAAGTGTTTATAGCAATATAATATGTACCGGGTATTACTATAAATATAAGAGTACTGTATATAGTGAATTTGTTTACATGAGATTGGCCAGCATGAAAGTTAAGTCTCAGTAAACTAATAAATAATAATGGATGTCATTATATCTCTTATTTAAAATAAAAGATATGTACTGTACTGCTACCGGGTAACTATTTTCTCTGGTGATAATCTATATGGAACTATATACAACAATTACAAAGGATAGGCTCTTATTTAACTTTTCTTTTTCTGTAGGTGATCACAAGTAACATCAAGAGAATAGCTGATTTCTTGAACAGCTTCGACATGTCCTGCCGGAGCAAGCTAAGTCAGCTCAATGAGAAGCTAACCATGCTCGAACGACGAATCGAATACCTTGAGGCCCGCGTCACGAAAGGAGAAACGCTTAATTAAAAGTCGCTAGTTAGATCCATAGAGGTGTAAATACTTTTAATATGATGGGATAATTGTTATTTTATTCTGGCTAACATAATTTTATTGTTTAGAAAAAGCCTGTACGAAACAATGGGGTAAATTTAAGTTATCTTTTACCCATTTGGTGCCTTGAGGTCCTTATTAACCCTCTCACGTTCTTGACGCAATTTTAAGCCTATTAGGGATACCGGTACTTTAAAGCCTTTGTTACAATCAGGGGTATTTAGAAACCTTTAGTTTAGTTGCTTCAACCTCTGCAGTTGTCTTTGAGTTAGCTGTGGGCAGAAAACTAATTTTGGAGAGGTAATTATAAGAGTGAGAGAACTCTATTTATTATTGCTAATCTGGCAATCTCTGCGTCATAAAAACGTGAAAGGGTTAAAATGATAAATTGTAAGTTATCCAGAATAAAATTAAAGTAATGTCATCATACTGAAAGGGAGATGTATTCATAGTCTTATTAAGATGTACAGTATATGATTATTGGGCAAATAGGTTATATCACAGAACCAACAACTTATGATAAAAACTAAATCCAAACAAACTGCATCAGACACTTCCTGTGCTAGACTTGATATATTGCAAGGGGCACAATATAATCTTTAATAAACAACTAACTGGCAGACATTACTACACTACAAAACAAGACAAATACTTGTGACAAACTTATTCAAACCAACTGTATAATATGAGGATATTTTTCTGTAATTTTTTTTTTTTACCTACAGTAGATAAGGTGTAGCAGAACTGTAAACCATGATTGTACATTTATTACATAAGCATTAATAAGGTTACACCTATTTGAATCTTCAAGATATAGGTTACACCTATTTGAATCTTCAGGGTATAACAAAGAAATGCATCGTCTTGTTTGTGTTCGATGCAGATTAAAATGGGTGTGCCGCTCTTAGTGCCCATGACACTATATTATTTAATGATTTATTTGGAGAAAGAAATTGTGCTTGTGTGGAATATAACTTTTGCTACTGTATAATTTAGATAAATAACTTTGGAGTATTATAATTTTGTTAATAATAAGAGTACCGGTATTGAGTATGGATGGATTTTAGTTTACCTAATGTACAGTACTGTATATCTGAATGTTGGGAATATAGGACAATTGGAATATTATGATGACATTTAAACAAACTTATTTGTTACAATTTAAAAAGTCGAATACTTTATAAGAATAGGACCAGGTTTGGATATAGACCAGTTCATGAAACTAGAATTTTCTTTAAAGAAAATAAGTTTTGAGAGATATTTGGGACAGTTTAGACAATACAGTATATCCTAATGTTATTATGTTAAAGAGTACACAATTGGTTACAAAGTGTTCATCATGCCTGTTCACAGAAATATGTGTCAAAAGCAATAAAAGTTGATGATTAAATTTTTTTTTTTTTTGGATATTCAAGTTTATACTGTAATGCAAGGCTTATGACTGAATGTATTGCACAATTAATATAATGCAGACAGTGGTAAGAGAAAAAGACGGGAAAACCAGGACAGACATTTGAATTTCATGGTGTGTCTTGTGTTTTGAAGAAAAATAATAAAAACTATTAATAATAGCCTAAATATCCAAGAAGGGGAGAGGCTTCAGTTTTGTTTGATGGAGGGTCTGTGAAATGGGAAGCTTTCGGAAATACTGGAAGATGGTTTGCCTGTTCTAGCTAACCCAGAACCTACCTAAGTTGTTATAGTGAATATAGGATGGAAAGTCAGAATGCAAAATTAACTAAGCACTGGTATCAATCACACAGGCTGAATAAGTAATAGATAGATTTGGGATACGGTACATGTTATACCTTACTTGGTCTTCTAGCTAATCCAGAACCCTACCTAATAACTATACTGTATAGGGGATGGAAGGAAAGTACTGTAAACAAATAAAAACAGACACTGAAATTACAAGCAAAATATTTACTGGATAGGATTGGGGTAATTTATAATGTTCTGTGGTCTTGTAGCTAAGCCTTGGTAGATGTAAGCTAGATATGTGATATATGGATGGTAACTAAAATTTTCACATAGCTTCCAATAACGTCGAAGTCACATGCCCATTTTTATAATTTGAACTACTGTAGTTAACTATTCTGGCTAGTTATTCGCAAATAATACCATAAAAATTCACAGATGTGACAGACCCAATCATTCCTGGAAAGAGTTGGGATAACTATTATATGTTACCTGCTCTTATAACTAACCAAGAATAAGGTAAAACTTGGGGAGTTGTGATATACAGTATATAGATGGAAGATCAGTAAATAGAAGCAGTTCAGATTTTCACACAGTTTCCAATTAAAGTGGCGTCACAGAGGTAATTTTCTTCAGTTTTTTTACTACCTGATGATTTTAGATACCGTAGTATTTGTCCACAAAAATATTTCACATTGATCAAATAATTCACTGGTATGAGTAGTTGATTGCCCATCATGCATAAACCCAAAAAACCTACAGTAACACCAAATCAACAAAACTAAGGTGAAATTGATACCGGTAATCAGTTTCGGGAAGTTTGTATAAATGCTGAACGAATGCCTGTGTGATGCTGCCCATGTAGCAATATAATGTAAGTATAGATCCTTTTCATAAATGTAACTGATATTTGTAATAAATAATTATGCTGTACTTTATGTTTTACAAGTCCCTTGGCTCCGTGAGATGTTATACTGTAAAACATGAAACCTCTATCCATATATCCACTTTAATACCTTATTGTTTGAGTTTAAATGGAGGTGAAAAATGAATATTCAACAGCTTATATATTTTCCCTAAACTGTGTATGCCATAATGCCACACAAGACATGACTGAGTCAGAAGGACAGTGATTGCACAATGTTATAACTGATGTACCTGATCATCAAGGGCAACCACCCTAGCCCAGCTCTTGAGCAAGGAGTTCATGGTGTAAAAAAACGCATCATCATAATACTGTAGTGTTTTTAAGTACAGAAGGGGGCTAGAAATCCTCCTCCCCTTGTAGAATGCTCCTACTCGACGAGACAGAGAAACGGACGAGGGAACGCGAAAGTGGTCCCGGACCCAGAGAATAGGAACTTTATATGTTGTTTCTGTTCGGGCTCTGTCTTGTCTTGGCCATCTCCAGCAATGGGGTATGTGCCTGAGTATATACATACATACATGTACAGTAACCAGATCTTTTAAGTTTTGGGCTATGATAAAACCTAGAAATATCTGGATATTGGAGGTCTTACTGTAATGTATTGCCAGACATCTTTTCTTTTTGCCTTGATTGGCATCTTGAAGGGGAGAAAATCGCCCACAAAGCTTTAGTATGGGCCTGTCCACGTAGAAGGAACTTGTTTCTTACACTCATGACTTTCACCCATAAAATTAAAATGTAAAACTTGCAAACTAAACAAACCAAAACTTGGACAAAGACAATATAAAGGCAAAATAACTTATCAAAATCGCCATGTGGAAACAACGCTTACTAAATAAAATTTATGAAATAAAAGAACACAATCAACCACATAAGGTGTATTTACCTAATTGTTGTTGTTGTTGTTGTTGTTCCCTAAGCTGCCTGGCCGAACAGCCCCGAGTCCCTGAGAAAGGCCATGGCCACGATCGGGCTTTCCCACAGAGCTCTCATTGAGTGTAGATTGTGTTGTTGGCGTAAGTGGTTGTGTGAAATGCAGTCTTCTATGATGTGTTTAATGGTATGGGGTGCTGTGTTACATCCCGGGCAGGTGTCGACAACGGAGTCATCCAGTCTCTTCTGATAGCTCAGGAGAGCTGGATGGTGTCCGCATCTCAGCCTGGCCAGGTGGACTCTGTCCTCGCGAGGAAGGGAGGATTCGGAAGGATGGATTTCGGGAGGTCGTGCATGCAGCTGCGTGTTGTCTGTGAGTGAGTGGATGGATCGGTGAGAGATATGAGTATATGGATGTGCTTCTGGAAGTTGGTTCGGGGTGGGCAGGGAGGGAGAGAGGACAATAAGTTGTGATGTGTGTGATACCGGTGTGCTGGGGTGTTGTGTTGGTATTTCTTGGTGTCTGTGGGGGTGTGGTGATGTAGTTTAGTGGGTGGTCTTGGTTCGTGGAGGCTGCTGCCAGGAATTGAGTGCCTCTCATGTCCAGATGGTCTTTGACTTTGAGGATTTTGGTTTCTTGATGTAGGTGATCTGTGGGTGCAGTAGCTGTGCAGCCTGTAATGATCTTCAGGGCTTTGTTTTGAATAGTCTGTAAGGTCTTATGATGTGTTTCAGCTAGGTTAGAAGCCCAGGCTGGGCTTGCGTATTCCATCACTGATCTTATGTATTGTTTATATACTGTGGTGGTAGTTTCTTTGTTGTGTCCAAATTTTGTGTGAGCAAGTGACCTGAGGGCGTTAAGTCTGGGTGTCAGTTTCTTTTAATGTTTGTGGTGTGCTGTTTGAATGTCATATGAGTATCATATGTTACTCCTAGGATTTTGGGTGTGTGTGTATGTGTTAGGGGTGTATTGTTTATGGTGAGTTGAGGGATGTATTCGTGTTCTCCTGTCCAACTTGTGAGCAGGGTTTGCGGTGGATTTGGCTGGGGCTAGATTAAGTCTGTTTGTAGTGCACAGCCATGTAGTGTGTTGAGATAGGGTTGAAGGAGATCTGTTGCTCTTTTTGGGTCATGGTGTGTGCATGTGAGTGTTATGTCATCTGCATAGGAGGCCTAAGTTTATTTGGGGCGTATTGGGTGTAGTTATATCGTGCATGTACAGATTGAAGAGTGCGGGCGATAGGACGGATCCTTGTGGGACTCCGTTTGGAAAGTTTCTGATTTTAGAGGACTGACCGGCAAAAGATACGTGTGCACATCTGCCTGCTAGGAAGTTGGCCAGCCACCGTTTTGTGTTGTTGTGCATGTTTGTGTTATAGATTTTGTTTGTTAGGTTGTGGCGGGGGATGGCATCGAAGGCTTTACTATGTCGAGTGTGGCTAATAGTGATCTGTGTGGTGGTCTAGCTGAATTGATGCCGTCGAAAGCCCTTTGTGTAAGGTCTGTGAGAAGAGTGTTTTTGGGGTGCAGTGGGCTAAAACCATGTTGTGTTGGAGCTAGGGGTTGGTCAGGTGTGTAATTAGTTGTAATACTAGGCGTCCCATGACTTTGGAGGGGGAGCAAAGGAGTGTGATGGGGCGGTGCGAGGAGGGTAGCGTGGGGTCTTTGTTGGGTTTGGGGAATGTGATGATGATACCATGCTTCCAAATGTCTGGTAATTGTGTTGTGTGTGAATAGCTGTAGTTTGATATGTTAGTGAGTGCTTGTATGCCTTGTGGTCCCAGGTGTCTGAGGTGTATGTGCTTATGTTGTCTAGGCCACAGGCGGGGTTGAGTGCTTGAGATTGTTGATGATATGCTTTGTCTGGTGATTGGTGAAGGGTGTATAGTCAGGTCTGTGGGGAATTGTCTCTTACGTCGGATGACACGTCGGTCGTTCTTTGTGAGGTTTTAGGTGGCTGACATGTGAGAAGTGATTGATGAGTGTGTTTTGCTTGTTGTTTACATGAAGGAGTAGAGAGTATGTTGTTGTGATTGCAGCATGTGATTGTGTTGTGTTGCTGTTGGAAAGTGTGATGCTGTTTAGTGTTTTGTATAGTTTTTTGGGGTTTGTTTTGTGATCAAGTGTTTGTAGGAAGTTATTCCAATTTAGTTTTTGTTGTTCTTGTATTTTGTTGTTAGTTTGGGTGTTGAGTGCTTGAATTTGTTGTGTGATGTCTTGTTGTGTGGGGTGCTGGGGAGTGTTTCAGTATGGTCGCGTTGTCTGATGAGGTTTTGAATTTCTGGTGTGAAGTTGGGGTTGTGTCTTTTTCTGTTACCTCTTGGAATGTGTTTCTTGTCAGCGTTTTGGATAGTTTTATTGAGTATGTGTACAGCATTGTTGATGTTAGTGATGGGTGTACTGTTTAGAGTTGTGAAGTGTTGTTCTGTCTCATTTGTGAATGCTTCCCAGTTAGCTCTTTTATAATTGGTGTATGTGTGTTTGTGGCTAGCTGGGGTGAGTCTGGTTTTGGTGGTGATAATGATCGGGAGGTGGTCAGAGCCTAAGGTTCTGACCACTCTCCAGGATGTTGTGGGGGCGAGTTCTGGGGAGCAAAAGGTGATGTCTGGAGATGATGGGTTATAGAGGGCTTGGTGAGGAATATGGGTATGTTGATGGGTATGTTGACTACTAATTGTAGTTTACAGGAGTTGAGCTAAGCTCGTGTTGTCCCGTCTCTCAGTCTACTTTTATCAAAAAATTTCTTGAAAATATGGATATTCCTTGCCCCTACCACTTCCTCCTCCAGCCCATTCCATTTGTCAATACATCTATAGGGGAAGCTAAACTTCCTGATATCGTTCTTGCAGGTAGGTTTCTTTACTTTGTAGCTGTGGCCTCTAGTTATTCCTGTATCCATAATTAATATATCCTCCCTATCCAGCCTCTCCAGCCCCCGGGTGCATTTGTACATCATTATCATGTCTCATGTATTGTACATTACTACATGAGCAAGTTAAAAGAGTTTGTTTGGTGTTGATAATTCTTTGCCACCACTGTGTAAACCGGATGGTTCGGTCACATTTGACCCGTGAGAAAGCAGAACTCCTACAGTAGCTTGCGTTTTTGAGAGTAAGCAGAGTGACTCTGAGGTTGCATTACCTCATTCTTGTTCTCCTGAACCTAAATTTACATCTTTTGCATTTAGATCTATTGAATTACAAACTCTCTTGAATGATTTGGATTCTTTTGGGGGTATCGACCCTACTGGTTTTTTCCCTCTATTTTTTAAAGGGATTAGCAAACTTTTGGCCCCTAAACTTGCTGTTATTCTTAGAATTTTAATCCGTCGTGGCACTTTCCCATTATGTTGGCGTTCTGCTAACGTAAGGCCTATTCCAAAAGGATCATCTTCCACTGTTCTCCCAGAAGAGTATAGACCTATATCCATTACTACGGTTTTATCAAAGGTCTTTGAACGCCTATTGGCCAAGCGACTCATAGCTTTCACCAATACATTTAATTTGTTGCCTCCAAACCAGTTTGGGTTTAGGAAGGGCTTAGGTACCTGTGATGCTCTTCTTGTCCTCACTCATGATCTTCAGGCTTCATTGGATGCTGGACATGAATCAAGATTAATATCTCTAGATTTTAGTTCCGCTTTTGATTTAGTTAATCATAAGGCTCTATTATTCAAACTCAGTTCCATGGGGATTGGTGGTTCAGTTTTAAATATAATTTCTACGTTTTTAACTAACAGACAACGTGTGGTAGTTGATGGCAAATTTAGTTCTTTTAACATTGTTAAATCTGGTGTACCTCAGGGTAGTGTACTGGGCCCTGTGCTTTTTATCCTTTTTACTAGTGATATGTGGTGTGGAGTTTCCTCTAAAATGATTGCTTATGCAGATGATGCCTCATTATATGCACCCATTACTTCTCCTGCGGAGAGAGATTTAATCGCCAATACTCTGAAAGATGATACTGTATACTAAAAATTATTAGTTGGTGTGATCGTTTGGGTATGAAGCTGAACTCTGCAAAAACACATAGCCTTTTAATTAGTAGATCTACGATACCTTTTCCTTTGCATCCTGAAATTATAATAAATGATTCTGCAATAAATCAATGTACCAAACTTAGGTTACTGGGTGTGACTCTTGATTCAAAACTTACTTTTGAGGCACACTTACACTCAGTTGCCTCATCTATATCTCAAAAAGTTGGTCTACTACGTAAATGCAAAAAGATTTATTCAAGTGATGCTATCGTTCGAAACTGTTTTTACTCTTTCATTTTACCCTTCTTTGAGTACTGCTCTCTGCCGCAGATTCAAATCTGAGGCTTCTGGATCGTGTTTTTAATCAGATAAAGTTTCTGTTGCCTGACCTGGATGTTAACCTTGAACATCGTCGCCTTGTTGGGTCTTTGACTCTATTTCATAAGATATTTCTTAATGTTGATCATCCATTACATTCTAAAATTCCACCACCTTTTCGGCCTGTTCGTGTGACTAGATATTCCTTGGAGTTAAATAATCAGGCCTTTGCTCATGTTCATTGTAACACGTCACAATATTCTATCTATCTATCTATTGCCTGACGCCGTGATCCCCGAAGGGGTGGCCACGAACGAACCGCCCCCATGCACCTCTGTCCCCAGTCAGTCGATGCCCCTCCCCCCAACCAGCACCGCCTTCGTTCATGTACTCCCTCACTCCATCCTTCCACCTCTCATTCGGTCTACCTCTCCCTCTCTGTCCCTCCACCTCGCTCTCGTACACCCTCTTAGTCATTCTCTCGCTTTCCATACGTTCCATATGGCCGAACCATCTCAAGTTGTTCCTTTTCACACTTTACAGCACATCTACCTCCACACCACACCTCCTTCTTACTTCCTCATTAGTCTGTCTATCCCTCCATGTAACTCCGCACGCACTCCTTAAGTAATTCATTTCTACTGCTCTCACTCTTGGTCTGAGTCTCTCAACCAACGTCCATGCTTCGCTTCCGTAAGTCAGTGTCGGGATTACCACACTGTCATGCAAGGACTTCTTCACTTCCATACTGACCACCCTATTTCTTGTTACTGCTTTTAGCGTTCCTACAACCCTCTTCCCCTGTTGTACCCTCTCCCGCACTTCTTCATCCATAGTCCCATCTTTACTCAACACACTGCCAAGATACTTAAAAGAGTTGACGATCTCCATAGCCTGACCGTTCAGCTTCACCTCACACTCTGTGACTTCACCCCTTTCGAATACCATAACCTTGCTCTTCCCCGCATTTACCTTCAAATTCCGTTTTTCGCACACTGTTCCAAACTCATTTACCAGACCCTGCAACTCCCATTCGTTATCACTCATCAGAACTGTATCATCCGCAAACAGCAGTATAGGTAGCTTCCACTCAATTCCCTCCCTTTTCAGCGATACACCAACATCCACTGCTCTTGATAGTATTTCTTTCATGACTCCATCCATATATACAGTAAACAACCACAGGGACATCACACACCCCTGTTTCAAACCAACATTCAGGTCAAAGAACTCGCTCTGCTCACTCTCCACACGTACTGCCGCCTTTGCACCCTCATACATGCTCTTCACTGCTTTCAGCAACTTGCCCTCTACTCCGTATATTCTAAGTACTTTCCACAAACCTTCTCTATCCACTCTGTCATAGGCCTTCTCCAAGTCCATAAAGGCAACATACACCATTTGTTTCTTCTCCAGATATTTCTCCACAACACAATTCAGGGTAAAAATCTGATCTACACATCCTCTTCCCTTCCTAAAACCTCCCTGCTCGTCGCCCATCCATTTCTCCGTTCTCACTCTCACTCTCTCAATCACTACCCTACTGTATACTTCCCTACTACGCTTAGAAGACATATTCCTCGGTGGTTACCACACACTCCTCTTTCCCCTTTGCCCTTATATAGGGGGACTATTATGCCAGTCTTCCAGTCATCGGGTGCACTCCCCTTCTCCCATGCTAGCTTGCACATTTTTCATACCCATTCTATCACTATCTCACCACCATACCTCAACATTTCCTCACACACTCCATCTGTTCCTGGTGCTTTCCCCAACTTCACTCTTTTCATGGCTTCCCACACTTCTGACCTCCTGATCCCCACCTCCTCCTCCTCCACTACTTCTCTTCTTCTCCCTCCCATACCATATCCAGCTATGTTTGCTGGCTCTTCATTCCTTACATTTAGCAACTCATTGAAGTACTCCCTCCATCTTTCGACTCTCTCTTGCTTCTCGGCTAGTATTCTCCCATTCTTATCTTTCACACCCTTACTGTTTCCCTTGCTACATTAAATAATAATAATAATAATAAGCATGTTACTTATTTCTCATAAGCGCCAATTTTTCCGAAGAATTCACTAGCGCTCGGAAAGAGAAAGAAAAAAGAACAAAATCAATGCATCAAAAGAAGGCTTATATACAACACACATTTAACAATCACTAGCAGTGGCAAAATAGCCTAAACTCTATAGCCATCTGTCATGACCCCTCTCTCAAGATCATAGCTTCTTTCAAAGAGAAAAGTCTTAAGTTGTCTCTTGAAGCATTCAACAGAACTCAGTTGTCTCATGGACAGCGGCAACCTGTTATACAACCTCGGAGCCATGTAGGAGAATGACCTCTCAAAGAAAGAAGACTGCTGGAAAGCCCTTGGTTCATCAAGACGAAAAGGGTCATTGTCATGACGCACAACTACACCATAGTGTGCCGGTGGGTGCCTGAGCAGCTCCGCAAGGTACCTAGGCTCACCAAATTTGAGAACCTTAAAAGTCAACAAACACAACTTAAATTCTATTCTTGCTCTTACTGGCAGCCAGTGCAGTTCTATGTGAAGAGATGTAGTAGGAGTTCTAGGTGGAACACCAAAAATGAGTCTTGCGGCCCTGTTAAGAACAGACTGAACTTTCTTTAAAATATAATTTGGAAGACCCACCAACAGGGCATTGCAATAATCAACACGAGAGAAGACCAATGAGTGAACCAACGCTACATGATGTAATTGTAATGAGAAGTACTGGAACATAATTACAGTACTGTATTGTACTATCATCACAATACTAGTCCAGAACTTACAGTGGTCAGAGTGGACAGAAAGGTGCCGTCCTGGTTGAGCGAATGAAAGATGAAAGAGAGTATGTGAGTCAGATACAAGGAGAGGGAGAGGAAGACCTCCGTCGATATGGAGAGATGGTGTAGTACAAGCGTTGGAAGATAGAGGGATGACTGTAGAAAAGGCAAGAGAAGTGGTAATGAGTAGGAATGAATGGAGAATGCTTGTGAATAGATGAGTGATAAAACAGTTGTTGGGAGAGGGATGATGCAGCATTTACCACCATGCACTCCCTCCTCAATATCTAGGCTAAGGTGGGTACCCTAATGTATCAAGGACTTCAGTGAACATATGCCACAGATTGCTAGACCGCGCCGTCCATCACAACACTGGCATCTGCCAAATAGCACACTGGCTAGCCCGAGACTCAAACTCTCGACTTCACAGTTTGTAGCGAGTGCTCTACCAACCGCGCTACGGCCTGTGATTATGATTCTAAGAACAAGATAAAAGATAGAATATGGGAAAACTAATAATAACTAAACATTAACAAATACTTACCCAGAGCATAGACCAGTTGTTGTGAGACTTGTGGGTTGACTGCTGCTGTTAATACCATAACGGACTCGGCTCCGGACAACGGCTGTAAGTCCACTAACCATACACGCAGCTGGGTGGCTCCCGCACGCTCACGGCCCTGAAATGTACCGGTACAAAGAGGAGTATGTATTACTTACATGAGCTAAAACAGACATGGTAGTAGCAATTGCAAAGTTCCAAGTAATTTAAACATGGTTGAGCAGTGGTAATGCCCTGAATTCTCAACTAAATGTTCAGGGTTGCAATCTGACTGGTAGAAAGTGAATTTTTCCAACACTTTATTGTGTTCTTCACGGAATATATTAATTCCACATATAATTTATAATTTGGAAGAGAAATTCACAGCGCCATGAATTCTTGAAATTATACCCACGTAACGGAAAAACGGATGACATGACAAATTTTGACTCTCTCTGGAGTCCTCTGTCATGTGGGTATAATCCCTTCAAAACATAATTGGTTAATATCCTAGCAGTACACAACACACACTCACCCAAACATGATCAACGAAGCCTTCTCTGATAAACTTCTCCACGTTACACTCGTAGATGAGGGTGTCTGCTTGGCTGGGTGATAGGTACCACTTCTGTAGACTGTTAGCTGATAGAACCAATACAGCTCTCTCATTGGCTTCTTTACCCATCACTCCTACGGCTCTCACCAAACGCTGTAACATAACAAAATAAGTATCAATTATTACTGACATCAACAAAATATTTATTGTAGGTTTACCTCTCCAGTAATTAATGACGTTTTATCAATTCATTCTGGCTAGCATTTGACGATTTACTCTAGGAATCAAAAGGGTAAACTTTATCTCAATTAAGCCTCTGAATCCCTCAAATCCTACCCTACTTAATACAATTGTCTAATAATGTACAGTATGTATGTATGTACTCAGGCAAATACCCCATAGCTCGGAGTGGCCGACTCGAGACAGAGATCGAGCAGAAACAACAACATTTAAAGTTCCAATTCTTAGGTTCAATAACCACTTTCACATTCCCTCGCCCCTTCCTCTGTCTCGTCTAGTAGGTGAAGTCTACAAGGAGAGGATTCCTAGCGTCCCGCCCCCAGATTGCCGGGAGATTGTAGGCACCAATCGAGCAGGGCAGTACCCAGGGGAGGCCAGATAGGCATATGATAAAGAGTTGCTGGAACTCCTGTTTCAGTTGCCTAGCTTCCCCCACTGTTTTTATTTGTGCCTCACCTACACAGAGAGTAATCCACCTAACTTTCACAAACACCTCCTCCTCCATTCATTTCACTACACTAAACAAGCACATTGGACATCTAAATTACCTATACTGTACCTTGATTTTAGCTCTCTGTCATTCTGTTAACCTTTGGGAGAGGCACTTGTTACAGACAGCTTTGTCTTATGTCTCCTAGCTTTGTCTTATGTCTCCTAACACATAGAGAAAAAAACAAAAACAAAATAGGAGTGAAGAGACAGACAGAAACAGCTAAGGTTGGGTAGAGGATGCCTACCTCACTCTGGATAGGACCAGCCCTCACCCAAGATTGATAGATAAATAGATATAAAGAGATAGATAGAAAGAATGATAAAAATAACAACTTACTGCTTCAGGTGCTTGTGTCGGCATGGATCCAAAAACCAGTGATGAAACACGGCGCGATATTCCTCCGAGCAGTCCGGCGGGAACTTTTAACTGCCGAACGTCTATATTCCTCCCCCCTGCACTCGGCTGGAGTAAGAGTATTGTGGAGGTGGTGGTGGCCAGCAGGCAGCCTAATTCTGGCCCAAGGAATACCAAACTGTCACATTCTTGGCCCTGAGCAGAAAATACAACATAGGAGTATTAGCGGTAATATGATCCAATAGTAAAATGTTTTACAAACACACAATTATAATGTTAAAGACCTTGGGAATAGTTCTATACAGTGTATGTTTAAGCTTTGCCTACCTAATAATTAAATTTCATTGGGGGTGTTTGGTGTTGTGGTGAAATTAATAAAATAAAGATTATATGTACAGTATTCATATCACAAACCAACCAATTAAATTACAAATAAATAAATAGATCAAACAAACTAATGAATATACAGAATGTGGTACTCCAAGGATTCCAACCTAGAATACTCACACCAAAATTCTGAGCACTAACCATTACGCTATCAAGACAGTAAACTATGTAGAGTGAACTGTTTAGGTTTAGTCAGGAACCATACTCTGAAATCCTTCCACAAGACTTCACCCCACTTCTACCCTTAAATGCCCCACCCTCCAGGTTGTTGTTGTTGTTGTTCCCTAAGCTGCCTGGCCGAACAGCCCCGAGTCCCTGAGGAAGGCCATGGCCACGATCGGGCTTTCCCACAGAGCTCTCATTGAGTGTAGATTGTGTTGTTGGCGTAAGTGGTTGTGTGAAATGCAGTCTTCTATGATATGTTTAATGGTATGGGGTGCTGTGTTACATCTCGGGCAGGCGTCAACAACGGAGTCATCCAGTCTCTTCTGATAGCTCAGGAGAGCTGGATGGTGTCCGCATCTCAGCCTGGCCAGGTGGACTCTGTCCTCGCGAGGAAGGGAGGATTCGGAAGGATGGATTTCGGGAGGTCGTGCATGCAGCTGCGTGTTGTCTGTGAGTGAGTGGATGGATCGGCGAGAGATATGAGTATGGATGTGCTTCTGGAAGTTGGTTCGGGGTGGGCAGGGAGGGAGAGAGGACAATAATTGTGTGTGATACCGTGTGCTGGGTGTTGTTTTGATATTTCTTGGTGTCTGTGGGTGTGTTGCCATGTAGTTTAGTGGGTGGTCTTGGTTCGTGGAGGCTGCTGCCAGAAATTGAGTGCCTCTCATGTCCAGATGGTCTTTGACTTTGAGGATTTTGGTTTCTTGATGTAGGTGATCTGTGGGTGCAGTAGCTGTGCAGCCTGTAATGATCTTCAGGGCTTTGTTTTGAATAGTCTGTAAGGTCTTATGATGTGTTTCAGCTAGGTTAGAAGCCCAGGCTGGGCTTGCGTATTCCATCACTGATCTTATGTATTGTTTATATACTGTGGTGGTAGTTTCTTTGTTGTGTCCAAATTTTGTGTGAGCAAGTGACCTGAGGGCGTTAAGTCTGGGTGTCAGTTTCTTTTTAATGTTTGTGGCGTGCTGTTTGAATGTCATATGAGTATCATATGTTACTCCTAGGATTTTGTGTGTATGTGTTAGGGGTGTGTTGTTTATGGTGAGTTGAGGGATGTATTCGTGTTCTCCTGTCCAGCTTGTGAGCAGGGTTACGGTGGATTTGGCTGGGACTAGATTAAGTCTGTTTGTAGTGCACCAGCCGTGTAGTGTGTTGAGATAGGGTTGAAGGAGATCTGTTGCTCTTTTTGGGTCATGGTGTGTGCATGTGAGTGTTATGTCATCTGCATAGGAGGCTAAGTTTATTTGGGGCGTATTGGGTGTAGTTATATCGTGCATGTACAGATTGAAAAGTGCGGGCGATAGGACGGATCCTTGTGGGACTCCGTTTGGAAAGTTTCTGATTTTAGATGACTGACCGGCAAAAGATACGTGTGCACATCTGCCTTCTAGGAAGTCCACCTTTTTGTGTTGTTGTGCATGTTTGTGTTGTAACCCTCCAGGTTAATACTAGTGCTCTATGTCACCTTATTGTCTGCATCAATCTTCACCACATCACCAAAACATGTCAACCTTATATAACACATCTTAACACCAAAACTGGCCACCCCGAACTAACTTCCAGAAGCACATCCATACTCATATCTCTCGCCGATCCATCCACTCACTCACAGACAACACGCAGCTGCAAGCACGACCTCCCGAAATCCATCCTTCCGAATCCTCCCTTCCTCGCGAGGAAAGAGTCCACCTGACCAGGCTGAGATGCGGACACCATCCACCTCTCCTGAGCTATCAGAAGAGACTTTGATGACTCCGTCGTCGACACCTGCCCGGGATGTAACACAGCACCCCATACCATTAAACACATCATAGAAGACTGCATTTCACACAACCACATACGCCAACAACACAATGAGAGCTCTGTGGGAAAGCCCGATCGTGGCCATGGCCTTCCTCAGGGACTTGGGGCTGTTCGGCCAGGCAGCTTAGGGAACAACAACACCAAAACTTCAATATCCAGAAAAAACTCTCAACACCATCTTGGCAATTCTGTCTTTCAAAGAAGCACTGCAGATCACTATTTGCATATCTATGAATTCATATCACCAACCCACCAATAAACTTAATTAATTAAATAAAATCAAACTAATGAATACATGTGGTACCGTACTGTACTCCATGGATTCGAACCTAAGATACTCACACAAAAATTCTGCACACTAATCATTACGCTATCAAGATAGTTATAAATTCCAGCCTATTAATCAAATAAATCAAACTAAAGAATATATGTGATACCATACTGTACTCCATGGATTCGAACCTAGGATACTCACACCAAAATTCTGTGCACTAACCATTACGCTATCAAGACAGTTATAAATTCCAGCCTATGTATGTCCTCCTTTATAATGTTCGGGTTTTAACCCTTAACCCTCTCACCACGGAAGGGCTCTTGAACGCCCATAAAAAAGCATATAACAGGTACCCGGAAGGGCTCTTGAACGCCCAGTGGTTGAAAGCCTGTGAGCTTCGTGTGCGAGGCGTCGGTCCGACGCATGTAAACAACATCCGGCTGGACCGACGCCCTGCATCTCCGGCCACAAGAAGAAGAGCGTCGCTTGTTCGTGTGTGCCTGTATGTTGTTGTTAAGTATCGAATAGTAGTGTAAAGTGGCTGTTTTGGCCATAAAGTTATCTCCAATGAAATCATCATCACAGCTCAACCAGTTGACTTAGAGAGCTCTACTTAATGCCATTCTACAGGTAAATAACACAGCTACGCTTGGGGATGCGCGGGAATGCGGGAAGCAGTCTGATTAACAAATATACGGTAGCCTAGCCTAGACGTTTTTCGGCCAAAACACCTGGGTTTTGAGGAATATATATATAATACATAGCCGGGGCTGGAGGGTTAACTAGCGGCGCGCAACATAAGTCGAGTATAATAAATCTGGACTATCTGGCGGCACGCGACATAGGTCGTGTGGCAATTTCAGCACGTAATGTTGCTGAGAGAGAGAGACAAGTGGTGGCAGGAGAGTAGCGAGCGTATGACTGCTCCAGACCACCGCGGCGAACCTACTGACACGAATCCCACCTCCTCCCTCCCTCTCTCACACGCTACATACTGAATTGTATGGGGAAAGTACCGAATTACATGCTTTTTGCACTCGTGTTGCGCGGTTGTTGCAAGAAAACTAGCCGTCATAAAAGGATCGTTATGGTGTCATTGGAAAGCTCTGTTTATGCCCTTTCAAGGATAGATACTTGTTTTACGCTCTGGGTCTTATTTAGGCATGAAAATGATCACGTAAACAGCCCTAGTTTGGCTAAAAACACCCCGCTGGGCGGTACATATAAATAGACCGCTAGCCCGCTAATATGGTGTTAATACGACAAAGAGCATCACATTTCTTACACAAGCTTAATATAGGAAAAACAAATGTAATCCTTGTGTTTCCTCCCACAATGTACCATTTTGTTTGTATACTTATCTACATGGAGGTATACAAACGCATACCGGACCGGTACTACTGTATACCGGCGACGTCTTTTTAATTCTATTCTAGTTATATTTAGACAAATTTTGTGTAGCTTAAGAAGGATCTGTGGTAGTAAAAGGGGTTAAGTGAGTTTGTTCAAAGCCCGTTAATTAATGGAGGCCCATTAATTTTAAACTTAATAAAATCTTCTAATAGTAGCCAGAATAAAAGTTACAAGGATGGCACCGGTACAGCAGGGGTTAAACAAAAACAGGAAAACTGTAATAGCTAACTTGATCTTGTAGGTAACTGATAAGGCTAACAAACCCATCTTACTAACCTGTAGTTCTGTGCTGACTTCACAATAGGATCCTTCATGAGCGATGGTTGCCCAATACCTGACAGAGCCCTCGGGAGAAGCTGCCACACATGATGGAACCTGGGGGGGAATAGAAGTACATAAACATTATCTGGAGGTACCGTCGGCCAAATTAAAATTTAAAACTTGCAAACTAAACAAACCAAAACTGGGACGATACAAGATAAAGGTAAAATAACTTATCAAAATCGCTATGTGGAACTAACGCTTACTAAATTATAATGTAAAACTTGCAAAATAAACAAACAAAAACTGGGACGACACAAGATAAATGCAAAAGAACTAATCAAAATCGCTATGTGGAAACAACGCTTAATAAAATATATTTTTTTTTAAATAAAAGAACACAGTCCACCACACAGGGCGTACACAACTACATGAGCAAGCCAATCTGGTTCCCAAGCAAACTGATAGCACATAATTATAACAATGCACCTCATCATGTTCAAGGAATTAGTCAACTTGGGAAGTCCGGGACGTTCTGGTAAATTTTACTAAATTCTGTATGAATAAAGAAACTACAATTTATATAAAATTTTATATTAAGCTAAATTTTCAATTTGACAAGATATCGACAAAAGTACAAAAAACATATAACACTCGCTAACGATAGTGCTATCGGGTAGGTACCTGTAAGCTCGCTATTCTATCGCTACTATAATAATCAGTGTTCCTCAGAGCTATCCCAGTGCATACCACCTCCTTTACGTAGGGCACGTGGTACCCGTCTTGCAACTCAATCCCACCCCTACTCTGTGCAACTCTCCAACCCAAGAGTGAAATGTTACTCTCAAACTTTCTTCTACTCAACAGCTGAGCTCTGGAACTCTCTCCCAGAATCAGTCTTTCCCTCTTCCTATGACTTAAATTGCTTCAAACTCCGTGTGTCCAGGCATTTTGGCTCGAACGTCCCTTGATTTTGGCCCTGTCACTCTTTCAACTATGGGGGAGGCACTCGCTATAGGCAGTTATGCCTTTTGCCTCCCTCAATCACATAGAAAAAAAAAAAAAAATAAAAAAAAAATAGCATGCTTCAAGTGACCCCTAACAATTAATACTTACTGTACTATCAAATTTATGAAATACAAGAACACAATCCACCACATAGGGTGTACAGTACATTACTACATGAGCCAGTTAATCTGTATGATGTCTCTGCACCAAGTATATTTTGATTAATAATTGGTATCATCAATATTTAAGCTTGATTTATTAATTTCAAGTGAGAACTACAAACATGTTCCTACCCAGCCTATTCAACATCTGACAGGCATTAATACGGCACAGAGCGAGCCAAACGTAATGACAGCTGAGACATGACTTATTAGCGCCACCGTACCGTACTATTGCCTGTAAAACATAATATTCTCTCCTAGATGAACCAAGTAATAAGGAGAGGTGTAAGTCTTTTGGAATGGAAGATCATGTTATGGGTAGTAATTTTGGAGGGGTTGAGTGGATAAAGAGAAGTACTTTGAGGTGGTACGGTCATGTTCAAAGAATTGATGAGGACAGAATGCCAAGAAAGATATATGGGAATCAGGTGAGTGGAGCAGCTAGTAGTGGAAGACCACCTATGGTATGGGAGAAGAGTGGAAAAATATATGGAGGAAAAACTTCAACATAGTGGAAGAGGCATTGTGGCACAGGCAAAGGAAAAATGTCTTGACAAAGAAACCTGGAGGTGTTTCTGTCATGGCCATCCATTAACGGGGGTTTCCCAGGGGAAAACAAGGCATCCGATATAAATTGCTATAAATTTCTTCTGGATAAAAGATACCATTAGGTGCGGTGCATCTATATGCGTTTCATTCCTCTATTCTATTATGAAAAACAAAGAAAATAATCACTCAAACAGTTACAGGAACTGAGGAAAGGATATGTGAATGCAGAATAAGATGACATAGAGAAGATATACACACTAGATGACATAGAGAATATAATCACACTAATGACATAGACATTAGACAATATAAACACACTAGATACATCCCTCCCCAAACATCCCCTACAGTACCAAATGATTACAAACCATAAATACAACACATCACAAACACCCCACACATCATCCTGGGTGGTTATTTCAATGCAAAGACGTCGGCCTGGTTTGCCGACAACCCCGACACAGACAGAGGGCTGGTCCTACAACACCAAACAGACAACCTATATATCCTCAATAACATTCATCAGCATACCCATACTCCCCACCAAGCCCTCTACACCCCATCATCTCCTGATATCACCTTTTGCTCCCCTGCACCCGGCCCCACAACATCCTGGAGGGTGGTCAGAACCTTAGGCTCAGGCCACTTCCCGTTCATTATCACCACCAAAACTAGACTCACCCCAGCTAGCCACAGACACACTTACACTAACTATAAAAGAGCTAACTGGGAAGCTTTCACAAATGAGACAGAACAACACTTTGAAACCTTAAACAGTACACCCATCACTAACATCAAAAATGCTGTACACACATTCAACACTACTATCCAAAACGCCGACAAGAAACACATTCCAAGAGGTAACATAAAAAAACACAACCCCAACTTCTCACCAGAAATTCAAAACCTCATCATACAACGCGACACACTGAAACACTCCCCAGCACCCCACACACAAGAAATCAAACAACAAATTCAAGCACTCAACATCCAGATTAACAACAAACACTAAATTGGAATAACTTCCTACAAACACTCGATCACAAAACAAACCCCAAAAGACTCTACAAAACACTAAACAGCATCACACTTTCCAACAGCAACACAACACAATCACATGCTACAATCACAACAACAGACTCTACTCCTTCACGTAAACAACAAGCAAACACTCATCAATCACTTCTCTCATGTCAGTCACCTAAAACCCCACAAAGACGACCGACGTGTCATCCGACGAAAAAGAAAATTCCCTACAGACCCTGACTATACACCCTTCACCAACAACCAGACAAAGCATATCATCAACAATCTCAAGCTCTCACCCGCCTGTGGCCTAGACAACATAAGCAACATTCACCTCAGACACCTGGGACCACAAGGCATACAAGCACTCACTAACATATCAAACTACAGCTACTCACACAACACAATACCAGACATCTGGAAGCATGGTATCATCATCACATTCCCCAAACCTAACAAAGACCCCACGCAACCCTCCTCACTCCTTTGCATCCCCTCCAAAGTCATAGAGCGCCTTGTACTACAACTGATGACACCTGACTTATCCCTTTCTCCATCACAACACGACTTCAGGCCATTGCACTCCACAAACACTCTTCTGACAGACCTTACACAAAGAGCTTTTGACGGCATCAACTCAGCTAGACCACCACACAGATCAGTACTTGCCACACTCAACATTAGTAAAGCCTTCGATGCCATCCCCCGCCACAACCTAACAAACAAAATCTACAACACAAACATGCACAACACAAAAAGATGGCTGGCCAACTTCTTAACAGGCAGATGTGCACACGTATCTTTTGCCGGTCAGTCATCTAGCATTAGAAATTTCACAAACGGAGTCCCGCAAGGATCCGTCCTGTCGCCCGCACTCTTCAATCTGTACATGCATGATATAAATACACCAAATTCACCCCAAATAACCATAGCCTCCTACGCAGACGACATAACACTCACAAGCACGCACCAAAACCCAGACACAGCAACAAGACTCCATCAAGACTATCTCGACACATTACATGAATGGTGCACTACAAGCAGACTCAATTTAGCCCCAGCTAAATCCACTGCAACCCTCCTCACAAGCTGGACAGGAGAGCACGATTACGTCCCGGGACTCAACATAAACAACACACCCCTAACACACACACAAAATCCTAGGAGTAACATACGACACCCAAATGACATTCAAACAGCACACCACAAACACGAAAATGAAACTGACACCCAGACTTAACGCCTTCAGATCACTTGCCCACACGAAATTTGGATACAACAAAGAAACCACCACCACAGTCTACAAACAATACATAAGATCAGTTATGGAATACGCAAGCCCGGCCTGGGCTTCTAACCTAGCTGAAACACATCATAAGACCTTACAGACTATTCAAAATAAAGCCCTGAAAATCATCACAGGATGCACAGCTACTACACCCACAGATCACCTACATCAAGAAACGAAAGTCCTCAAAGTCAAAGATCATCTAGACATAAGAGGCACTCAATTCCTGGCAGCAGCCTCCACGAATCAACACCACCCACTACACTACATGGCAACACACCCACAGACACCAAGAAATATCAAAATAACACCCAGCACACGCTATCACACACAAATACTGTCTTCTCTCCCTCCCTGCCCACCCCAAACTAACTTCCGGAAGCACATCCATACTCATATCACTCGCCGTTCCATCCACTCACTCATAGACAACACGCAGCTGCAAGCACGACCTCCCGAAATCCATCCTTCTGAATCTTCCCATCCTCGCGAGGAGAGAGTTCACCTGGCCAGGCTGAGATGCGGACACCATCCAGCTCTTCTGAGCTATCAGAAGAGACTGGATGACTCCGTCGTCGACACCTGCCCGGGTTGTAACACAGCACCCCCATACCATTAAACACATCATAGAAGACTGCATTTCACACAACCAATTATGCCAACAACACAATTTTTGAATTTACACTCTTTGAGATCTCTGTGGGAAAGCCCGACCGTGGCCATGGCCTTCCTTAAGGACTCGGGGCTGTTCGGCCAGGCAGCTTAGGGAACAACAACAACAACAACACACTAGATGACATAGAGAAGATACACACTAAACCACAGAGAATATAAACACACTATACTCTGTTTCTTTTCATCTGGCGGTAAATTGAATTCCTTAGCAGCTAATTTCTCAATACTTTATGGACACATATATTAATCTAGTATGTCTCTGCATCATATTAACCCTTAAAGAGCGGCTCACCACATAAGTCGAGTTGAAAAAACTGGCAAAAAACGGGTGAAAAAAGGGTGGAAATCGAGTGAAAATGGGTGGGATAGTAATGATCCATACGTCCGACATCTGTGGCCTCCCGGCCCACACTAACTCCAGTTACCCCACCGCGCGGGAGGATGACAGTGTAACCAATAGTTCGCTAAAAGTGAGCAAGGTAGCAAAATCAGCTAAACTTCCATCTTCGAGGTAACACTGTCAGTGCTCCACGAGTGCTACGTAGCTGTATGTGGCGTCATTGTGTAGCGATTTCCACCTAGTTTTCGGCGCAATACAGTTCCTTTCATACTGATGGTTGATATAGCAGTCAGAATGGCCTGAAAAGGCCCAAAACGGCCACAGAGTGTCCGCTAAGCAAGGGTTAAGACCAAGTTTATATAATTGGCAGCCTATTTCACTACAAAATCTTCAGAATATCCAAGAAATCTTGATGGGAGCTTTGTAATTTACAGTCAGTTGAAATAAAACAGGGTATAGATGACATAAACAATACAAACACACTAACCTGCCCCTCATTGGCAGAATAAACCACAACCAGTTGAGCCCGGTGAGCCAGGTCTGAAGATGGAAGGGTTAACTCACGAAACTGATGGTTCACCACCCGCCGAGATTCTTCCTGAAAATAGGTCAATACAATCAATAATAATAATAATTTAAACCTATCAATCTATCTATCCATTCAGGCACATTCCCCCATTTTTTTACTCGAGGCAGAGCCCGAACAGGGACAACACAAAAATAAAACAATAATAATGAACACACAAACAAAAATCCTATAAACATCAATAAACAATGAATAAATGTGTCCTGGGCGTCAGGAAACATGCAAATTTCGAACTACTGTAGGTATCTAGTTCAACTGGGGCCTCATTGTGGAGGTGTTAATTAGCCTAACCCTATTTGATACAAAGATTTTTTTTTTTTTTTACTTCACCGGTTTCACTCCATTAGTTTGGAGATTTTTAGATGTTTCATTGTATTAATTTGGTGATAATAAGACGCTTCACCCCATTCAGGTGTAGATTTTTATTCTGGGCGAGCTATTGCGGGCCTGTAACTTAACCCTTTCAGGTCTGGACGTTGCCGTTTAGTGTTCAAAATAGAATTCTCTTACTCTTATAATTACCTCTCCAAAATGGTTCTGCACACAGCTAACTCAAAGACAACTGCAGAGGTTGAAGTAATTAAACTAAAGGTCTCTAAACACCCATGATGGTCACAGATTGGGAGAGCTGGGCACCGTAACCACTTGACTCATGGCCGAGGTGGTTACGGTGCTCAACTCTCCCAAATATTCCTGGAGTGAGTGGGTTCAAATCCTGGTCAGGATACCTCTCTCCCAACCTATTTCTGATCATCTATTATATCACCATATTTCATACAGATATAAGCTACAGGTTTGGTGTTGGCCTGCTACGCTACAGGCTCGGGTTTGAGGCTCACCCTGGCCCTGGTCATATGTAAAAAAATTATGTGTAATTAATCAATACCAGTATAGGCTACTTCAACTTGATATATTTATAATGTAAAACTTGCAAAATAAACAAACCAAAACTGGGATAACAAAAGATAAACGCAAAGGAACTATTCAAAATAGCTAGGGTATGTGGAAATAACGCTTAATAAATAAAATTTTAAATAAAAGAACACAATCCACCACATAGGGTGTACATCACTACATGAGCAAGTTAATCTGTTTCCTACGCAAACTAATCGCATATATAACAACGCACTATGGTCACATTCAAGGAATTAAGTCAGGTTGGGAAGTACGGAACATTCTGGTAAATTTGTACTAAATTCTGTATGAATAAAGAAACTACAATTTGTATCAAATTTTATAAGGTAATTTGCAATATAACAAGATATCTATAATAGTACAAAAAACATACAGCACTCACTAACGATAGTGCTATCGGGTAGGTACCTGTAAGCATAGCATGCCTCAAGTGACCCCTAACAATTACTACCGGTACTGTACCCTACATCTATTTAATCATCATCATCATCATCTCCGACACCTTGTTTCCCCCTGGGAAACCCCCACTAGAGGATGGCCATGACAGAAACGTCTCCAAGCTACTTTGTCAAGACATGCCTCCTTTGCCCGTGCCACAATGCCCCTTCCACTACGTGGAAGTTTTTCTTCAATATATTTTTCCACTTTCTTTTCCCATACCATAGGTGGTCTTCCACTACTAGCAGTTCCACTCACCTGACTCCCATATATCTTTCTTGGCATTCTGTCTTCATCCATTCTCTGAACATGACCATACCACCTCAAAGTACTTCTCTTTATCCACTCAACCACTCCACAATCAATGCCCAAAGCCTGCTCTTCCATTCCAAAGGACTCGTACACTTCCCTATTACTTGGCCCATCTAGCCTATTCATGCCAGCTGCCATTCTGAAAAAGCTCATCTCCACAGCTCTCAGTTTGAAGAGGTCCTCGTCACTTGCCGTCCATGTCTCGCTTCCATACGAGAGTGTTGGGAGCAGCACACTGTTTTTCTCAGTGACTTTTTGACTTCCTGGCTAACCATTCTTCCTTTGAGAATACTATCAAGTTCTCCAATCATTTTTCTCCCTTGCATTTTTCTCTCTTTTATCTCACTCACCATTTTACCATATTTGCATAGTACAGCTCCCAAATACTTGAAACTTTCAACCTCTTCTAGTACTTCATTTTTCAATTTTATGTTACAACTTTTCTTGTGTTCTTTCTTGATTCTATATTTTTCCTTAAAATCTATGGTTTCATGCATTCTTCTCGACTTTTGAGAGATAATATTTTGAGAAATAATATTTAACAAGACAATAACAACTATAACAACAACAAACCTGTTTATATCGCCACACAAGGAGTCGTCTGCTACACACCAACCAAGCCCATCCAGATGGACTCAACACAGCAGACATCTCCACGTTTCCTGTAGAGACGAAAATTGTTTGATACTCTTCACTTGAAGCTAATAAAGTACCGGTATATAAGCAACTCAAAAGACATTAATAAATGTACAATCAGCTGCAAAAATAGATAACTTTATGGTAAACTTCACGCAGTGACTAGGGGCATGAGACTAAAGGGAATACAGTGAACCCTCAAATTACGCGGGGAATGCGTACTGTGCTGTCGGCGCGTACGTTCGTTTGCGCGTACATGGGAGTTAAATATAAATGGGGAAAATAGGTATTGGTCTGGGTCCGACCAAAAGTTGTACTATTTCTACCTTTCATCACTTAAAAAACAAATATATAACATATCACTGTACAAATATGTTTTTATAACCTAATCTACCACACAAAATACATTTAATGTACAAAAATAAGACACAAACGTAAATTAACTCTCATTGGTAATGGTTGAGCAACGCCGATGTTATGGATCTGCGCCATTGATCGATAGCACTGCACCGAAACGGATCGACCGAAATAATAGGCCTAGCCGCCTAGGCCTACTGGTAAAGTTTTGAGTCGAAAAGTAATACACCCTGTATATAGTTTCATATAACCTACAAGTCAAGTGAGATAGTTCAATAGCTCATATACATATTAAGGAATTGGCTTCGCATAATTTAGCCAGGGGAGAGCAGTAAGCTTTGAAGCGACTTTCGAGAAATGTAAACAATCTCGCCTCCAACTCCTGAACAGAAACAGATTTTCCATTTCCGATTGTGTTTGCTCTATAAATGATACATGCAATGAAAAGATAAGAACAGTCTTTTAATAGATTGATAATATCCTGTTGAGCTTTATAGATACATAATAGTTTGGTACGGGAGATGTGTCTCTCTCCACAGTCAACGGTGACTACGTTGGAGGGCCCGGCGTCACGCCAATATGGCCGCCCGAAACTCTCCAACATATATGAATCGACTCCCGCTCGTTCGCTCGGCGCGTACATTTGAATAATTGAGCGAATTTTTCGATTTGTTGCCTCAATTGTTGTTCAAGCGTAGCTTTGATTACGCGTAGATAAATTGCACGTACTGTATTTGGAGGGTTCACTGTACAGTAAAACCCCTCCCATCCGGAAACCTAACACTTCCGGACGACCATTCTGTTTCGGACATTTATTCAGCCATCCGGATGTGTCCGGGTGGCATGGGGAAATAAACTAATCAAGTTCAGACAAGAACATTCTTTGATTTTGGACATATTATCCAGCCATTTGGACTGCTTGGCTTGGGGAAAAAGGCATCAAGTTCGGCCAGCACAACATATTTTAGGACATACTGTACAGTAATCCCAAGCTAATCGGACTAGTCTGGTTGGTTAAAACAAAAATGCATCAAATTTGGACCGTGCAGCATTGTAGGAACCGGACATCATTATCTCTGACATCCGGCCTTTCCGGTTCCCTGAATACTTATTTGGACTATGGCAGATCCGGGCTTTTGGCACTTCCGGACAGGATTCTCCCCCGATTAGTCCAGTTGGGCGAGGTTCTATCATTTCAAATATTACAAAAGTTGTAAGATTCATTCAATAAAATGTATAGGTCTACCTGTACTACTTACAGCTGCAGGAGATTGTACAGACCCAGTATTATATTATCCATTAATCAGGAAAAGGAATACCAAAAAGTTATGGTACCGGTATTGATATTATACATACTGTACTACAGTATTCCGAAGGGTAATACGATAAAACAAAGAGCCTATTAACTTACTGTCAGCAAATGCCAGAGCTTCCATAACCAGAGCAGGGAGGGAAGAGCCATAACCTTCAACACTGTATTGTCCACTGCCTTCCACCAGTTGTACAGACCGATTCAGTGGGGTGGAACGCCTGAAAAGAAAAACATATTTTTAACCAAGGGATTGCGACGGTCCTTCCGGAAGCACGGTATTTAAACATGTGTAAAAGCAACCCTTCATATACCGTGCCAGTGCTGGGAAATTTATCAAAATTGGGTGACACATAGAAAGTAGCGGCATCTCTACATACCACATACTCCACTCCGCTTCCCTCCCTCAACTTGACCTTTTATTTTGCACAGGTTCTAACAGTTCATGGGTTTATGTCAACAATACTAGTCATAAACTGTGCTATAAATGTTCAGAATCAACAACCATTATAATATGGGCGGGTGCCCAACCCCGAAAAGGCGGGTGAAATAGGGGAGCTATCCCCCCGCCAAAGGCGGCTTTCTAGGGCCTTTCCTAGCTGATGCTGAGAGGATTGGGTTCTAGTCATGTGGTGATGGGCTGGTCTATCAGAGTGAGAACTGAGCGATCTCTGCCATACCCATAGCTTACTCTGACTGATCCTTTTACTTATATATTTTCTAGATCTCAAGTGACGGCGTCTCTTCCGTGGATTGACCTCCCAATCTACCAAGATTGGAAGCCAAAGCGTCACATTTTTTCTTTGCCCCTCAACTTTCTCTTCATAATTGCTGAGGGGCACAGGGCCCTGGGTAGGTCTTTGGTTTCCCGGGCGTTTCCGCACCCTCCTCAGCTCCCCGCCATGGAGTGGCTTCGGTCACCCAGGCTTTATTGTGGTCGGCAGGGAGGGTTCTGTTGGGGCGCTCGGTTATGGCCTTGGGGCTGTTCGGCCAGGCAGCTTGGGGAACAACAACAACAACAACAACAACATAGAGCATTTTGGAATGACACTGAGGAATGATATTTAAAACTGTCTGGTTGGACCAAACAAAAAGTAAATAGACAATTTTGTTTGCTCCTTTGGCTCCAAAAGACAAGAATTGCTTGATTTTAAGGCTTATAATTGTCCTGGTAGTGCTACAAGAGAGGCCACTATACGGCAGGCTGTCAAATCAGAGCAATTTTTTTGAAGACTTGAACGAATATGAGGTAATATAAGAAAATTAACATGAAATAGCATCATTTTGGCCATTTTATCACTTTCAAAGACATATTTTTAACTATAAATCATAATTTGATCTTTACATATACAATAATAAAGACTAAAAATAATGGGCTTGGCTTTTGTTTGACACCCTGCTATACAGTATGTCCATGATAGCATAACTCAGCCTGTGTGTAAATTAACTGTCCTTTATGAAGACAACCCGCACACCGAGTCATTAACACCAACATGGTTAAAGGATCTATGCCATTATTTGTAAGTTTACAACAAGTCCCTAAAGGGACTCATTATTGGCATTTCTTCCCCAGCACAGGAAACTTGCCAGAGCTAAACAAGTCCTCTCCACCTGTCCCCTTTGTCGCCTCATATAACATCAAAGAGTTAATGGCAAGTACTTTTTTCCTCTGTGTAACAGAGACGTCCTGTAGTAAGGTATGGGTATCCTTATGGATACATATGTTATAACAGAGACATCCTGTAGTAAGGTATGGGTATCCTTATGGATACATATGTTATAACAGAGACGTCCTGTAGTAAGGTATGGGTATCCTTATGGATACATATGTTATACAGATAACCCAGTAGTGTGAATCTCTAATATCTTACCCTGGAGTATTGAAGGGTGAATGTTGTCAACTATTAAAGACTCCACCTACAGATAACCCAGTAATGTGGATCTCTTACCCTGGAGTGTTGAAGGGTGAATGTTGTCAACTATTAAAGACTCCACCTACAGATAACCCAGTAATGTGGATCTCTTACCCTGGAGTGTTGAAGGGTGAATGTTGTCAACTATTAAAGACTCCACCTACAGATAACCCAGTAATGTGGATCTCTTACCCTGGAGTGTTGAAGGGTGAATGTTGTCAACTATTAAAGACTCCACCTACAGATAACCCAGTAATGTGGATCTCTTACCCTGGAGTGTTGAAGGGTGAATGTTGTCAACTATTAAAGACTCCACCTACAGATAACCCAGTAGTGTGGATCTCTTACCCTGGAGTGTTGAAGGGTGAATGTCGTGAATTATTAAAGACTCCTCCCGCAGCGCTACGTCTCCTTGCTGCCACTCTAGCACTGGCACTGGTGTAGCTGGCTGGGGTAGTTGGTCCCCCTCCCACCGACACTCCTCCCCCGCCTCGATCACCTCCGCTAAACATTGTAGGCCTACTTCTGAAAAAATAAATCATATTAGTATAACATATTTCATAATGTTGTTGTCTTTAGAGCTGAAGGGCTATGTGTGTCGATAAACTTTGCCGGCAATTTGGTGATTGTGAAATGATGACAAAGATGAATAGAAAAATTCACAGTGCCATGAATGTACGACTGGAAAAGTAAACCCACACATTGAAAATAATAGTTATTGTAGAGACACAACAGTTTTGGCACATCTAGAGCATTCCAGTTTTATTTACTTACTAGTCTAGAACTGTTGGTGCCGATTTATCACCTCCATATTATCACTGTGAACGCAATTTCCAGTACTCCTACCTGCGAAACACAACGTACAGTTGTCCACATAAGTTCTGTTCCTCTCTGTGATCTTGTACATAGAAATATAATGTGCATGATTGGACTACGAGTGTTGTTTGTTATGCAGTGGTTAGCTCATCTAATTGGTCAACTGATAATTAAAAGAAATCACACTCGCAATTCATTCATACTAAAATACTGTACTTTCATACATAAGATTACGACGAGGATCAGAACTTATATGGGCAACTGTACATCCTTGGCACTAGTCTATTACAGTACCTACCAATATGAGCACAATACTTTGTGTTAGAGGCACCTATAAGATTAAAGTCATCATGTTTTGGTCTCCCATGTTTGTGGACTATCTGGCCAGTTCCGGCGGTCCAATCATACCAACTTGCGCGTGAGATATATCCTTGACTAGCATATCTCACTCTTGGCAATGCAACATACAATAGATGATGATTACAATAAGTCCTGGGAGGGTGAACCCCTCGTGTATCGGGATCCCAAATCAGGTCCCCTGGATTCCCTTGAAACATACAAAATCCCGAGCCAAATGTTGCCCTGATTTTGTGCGATTTGCTTACTTTTGGGTAAATCAATTTGCCTACGTTATGTTTGGGTAGCTTTGGGTATATCTAGCAGTCCGCCTGCGGTCATGTGTTTACGCTGAGGAACAAGTGACGTTCAAGTTTGGCTGCCGCCAACACAGTGAACGACCGCAGTAGTGCAAGTACAGGCACTGAGCTGGATACACAGGCCTAGTTTGCCTTTTTCCAGAGGATCTACTGTAAGAAACTGTAAGAAAGTAACTATTTCTTCTCGTAAGTAAAAAAACTTGGCTCGAGTTTTCGTATTTATGTACTATTAGGTGTGGATGATGTTTTCTTATTATTTTATATATATTTTTTGTTTTTCTATATTCCAACTACTCCCTTTCGGCCATAGGCCGAGAGCCAGTACATTCTACCGCTCAACACGGTGAAGCCCGTATTCACTCGTAAAACGTCTTAACCCCTCATTTTCCTTGAACCTCGAAGCCCTCCCAACTTGTGTTTTTGTTTTAATATTCTCAGGGTAATGGGGCCATATACTACTGATTTATAGGGGTTTTACCATAATACTGTACTGTATTTGTCTACAAAATATACGGAAATACCAGTTTTTAGACAAAAACTAGAAAAAAACACGGAATGAGTTGTTGTTGTTCCCTAAGCTGCCTGGCCGAACAGCACCGTTGAGTTGTTACCGGGCGTACGTCGTGTAAACATGTAAGTTGATGTCAAACAGCGGGGGTGTGGGGGTGGGGGCAACAGCCCCCACCCATAATACTAGGATAGGTTAGGAAAGGTTGTTAGGTTAGGCTAATGTCCTTTCAAAGGGGTATAGTAAACACTAGGATATACCCAGTCAGATATGCCCAATAACACAAATCTTGTCAAAAACACTTCTAAAACAGGCTATGTTTATCATCGCATATTCACAGATACTCACAGAAGATACCCGGGTAGGAGGCTGTTCAGCCTATGAGACCCGGCTCATCATTTATTTCATTACTTGGTGTGTGGCTTGGGTGGACGTGTCTTAATTTCTTAATTTTGGCTTTAAAATCATTAAACTTTAGCTCTTGGTCACCCCAAACTATATCTAATGCTTTTTCAAATTTTAACACACTGTTCACACTTATCACTTCTTCAGGAAGGTCATTCCAGTTCTCCACCACTCTATTACTAAAAAGGTTCTTCCTGACATTGAGTCTTGACCTCCTCTTAAACAATTTCTTGCTGTGTCCTCTGGTGCGACCATCCTCCTGCAGCGTGAAGAGTCCCCTACTCGCCTCCTCCTCATACACCCCTTGTAAGATTTTGTAAGTTTCTATCATTTCCCCTCTGGCTCTTTTATATGCCAACGTTGGTAAATTTAGCTTGATATGTAAGTGTTTTCCGAATGTTTGGGTTGAAAGTAAAAAGCAATAGGCTAACGCTGCTATAGACCTAGTCTGTTTTTTTTTCCAGCTGAGGGTAAATCAAACCCCTTAGCAACTGATTTCTCGATACATAATGGAATTATATGGAAATACAGTAGGGTCTCACATAAAACGAATATATGGTCGATAAACGAGGGCGTTTTATGCGATTTCGTTTTATGTGAACACGGCATTTTGGTGGCCCAATATCGTCAATGTTCACTGGAAGCGTAAATTTTCGTCAGGAGCGTACGATATTTCGGCATTCTATATTTTGTACGTTTTGTACGATATTTCGGCGTTCTATATGAAAACTCCTCGGATTTGCCCCACTTTGGCGGCGGACTCGTTTTATGTGATCACATTCGTTCTGATCGAAAATTAAATATTAATATTTTAGGTCGCTCGTTTTAATAGAGACTCGTTTTATGCGAACACGTTTTATGCGGGACCCTACTGTACTATGTCTCTGCATCATATAGGTCTAAATACCAAGTTTTCCTAATTAACTACTTATTTCGCTTCAAAATCTTCGTAATAGCTGAGTAGGCTAATTAAGATAAGGACATTGAAATTTACCATCAGCTGAAAATAAACAGCCTAGGCCTATACTGTACTGTCACATTGAAAATCACCCAACATTGATATAAAGTGCAAATAAACCTTTGACCATCGCCTAGGCCTAGTAGAACAGTCAGAACAGATGTGGGCCAAAGTTGGCCAAGTTACTGCTCTGAAATTACCAAGGGGCAAAATTACTGGATACCGTGTTATCCTAGCTAATTTAGGTTAAACTACGATTGATATGTGAAAATTAATGTCAACTCTCACTAGCCTAAGTCCAATTGTCAGATTAGGAAAGGCCAAAATCCAATGTTAGAAAAAATAGAGATAGGCCTAATTAGGCTATAGGGAATAGGCTCGCAGCCTTATTATACATAATTTATTATGCTGTACTCATGTATAGCCTAATCCACTGTGGGAGAATAATTTTTATCACATTTATAAAACCCGATATTAATAGAAAAAGCGCCCATTCTAATCAATCTCAGAGCTCTCTCGGACATCCTCACTGTTTACAAACGCCTTCTTTATGCAGTATAATCGATATTTACCCCCTGCTGGCAATATAGATGACGATTTCAATAATTTATGGGGGCTGAGAGGGGGGGGGGGGGGAAGCCCCCCCCCCTCAACCTATCGTGTATCCCACATTGGAATAATAGGGCCTAGCCTAACTAAGACCATGAAAACACTCATTTCTCAAAATCTGGAGGAAAAAACATGAAAAATAAGGGTGCTAGCCTATTCCCTATAGGCCTAACTACCAAAATAAAATAAATCAAGTCTAAAACTTGTAGCCTAGCCAGGAAGGCAGCTCGGCTAGGCCATTGCTGAATTCGCTTACATTGGATTTTACTGCAATAGGCCTAGGCCTAGCCTAAATTAAACCTAGGCTAGCCTATGTCAGAAAATCATCAATAGGGCCTATTTCATGAAGCTCAACATTAATATTTCCAAAATCCAAAATCTAGGCCTAGCCTAGGGTACCCTACTTAAATTTGACAGTTCTCGCAGTTTTGAGGTTAGCCTATTGGGTATTTTAGGCATATTTCTTATAACTATGAGACCAATATATATACATACACAGTATATAATAGAGCTTATAATAAGTCACCTTATCAGTAAAAATATTACGTAAATTGGTCATACAAAGTGAAAATAAAAGATAAATTCAAATATAGGACAGAGTCCAATTTTGGAGGCACAGGGTATTTCAGGCATATTTCATTAATAAACTAAGTAAATTATATATAAACATGAAGAATGTATATCATAGTTTATATCAAACCATCTTACCAATTTAAATAACGTGTAATTTAGGAATATGGCAGGAAAATATATATGTAAATATTCGTCCGCGGCGCCACAACAGCTGAGCCACCAAGGACGGGCGCGTTGGGGAGATTCGGCGATATTGTTTTCAGTGGACGCCATTTTGTCTACCCCGCGTAAATTGATTATGATTTCCAATGTGTTCTACGGGTATTGATGGAATAATTAGTGCATGATGTTGAACTTGAAGTACAACAGGTCTATTTGTAATAATTATAATTTGAAATATATTCAGTTTTATGCTCGAAGTGGTAAACAATATGGTTGATACTGTATTGAGATTATTATAACTTACTCTACAAATGGCTATGACCAACCGCAACATGCCAGTCCAAGCGCACCCCGGGCTAGAAACCCTTCCAAAGATTTGTATTATTATTTAGCTATTTTCTTATGCATATTTGTTTGCTGATTAATGCCTATGGACAAAATATAAGTTAAAATATATAATAAGGCAAATGCATAGGGTAAATAAGATTACAATAAGCTGTATTGTTATCAAAATGAGATTATCAATTGGTACCATGCAATGACACCTTTTAAGCCTATTTTCTTATTTAAGGAGTGTATAACTAACTACATCAATTTATATGTATGCTTTGATATAAGTTCAAGTGAAGAAAATAACATTAATATTAATAAATAAGGATTTTTTCCCTGTAAGCAACCGTTGAAGCCTGAGGAGTATGGTGAGACTGCAACCAAGGCAACCTCGTGTTTTCTTTCTCACCGGTATTATGCGCTTATTATGACCATTTATCTATATAAAATAAGTGTAAGAAAAATATCAAGGATAATATAATGTATTTCATGTATCCTCTGATTAAATACAATAAGAATAAATAAGGAAATAAGATAACCGCTCGTAATTTAAGATTGTACAAGATAAAAGTAAGTTCGCTTCCAAATCTTATCGCCGAACTGACCAAATTTGTTCCCAAGTTGTTTTGGTACTAAAACAGTAACTCTTAAAATATGTTATTGAAATATTCCAGTTATTAGTCATATCAGCTTATAGATCTATTATAATGATAATAATAATTATTATAATATTATAATAATTAATAGGGCAAGCTTTACCTGCGTACATAAGCTTAAAGCTGGGAAAACAGAGTTTTCTGTTTCAAAACGACGTAGTTAACGTGCTTAAATTAAGCAAACATACATTTTCTATGATGTATGATGACGTAATCAATTAAATTACAGAAAATGACGTGGTAGTCACTATAGTTGGGTAACTATACTAATTTACAAACTTTTTTGCTTTTAATCACACATGTCACACACACACACACACACTTTCAACAACAACATTATCTTGAGTGTTGGGGCTTGCGCAGATAACCATCAGTACAGAATACAGAATAATGAATATTTGAATATTAGCGATTAATTGTAGCCTACGTCTCTCTCCAACACCCCTTCTCCCCTCTCAACACTCTTCTCTGAGCTAGTGCCGATAAAAATGGCATGGTCAGTCCTGTAAAGAATCGTAAGATTCAGAGTCGTAAAGATTCCAGGACGAGCTCAATAGCGGCGGATCCCCAGATCGACCATGGTGATGATTGTCACCTAAACATCTACAAAAGTACAAAAGTAGTTGTTTGGGTAGCCGCAGAGCACTTATCTCAGACAGTGAGATATGAGGGCTGGGATTGTCTTAGGAGCTAACTAACCCCCGCACATTATGCTGCCCAAGAGCGACCCTCTGCGGGTCCCACAATGTAAACATAAACGTAATGGGAAGGATCAGACATGATTATATAGTTGAGTCAGGCTTTATAAGTGAAGATTGGGGCACTATATAAATATATCAGATATGCTGCAGGATAAATTTAATCAAATGTGTACACCTTTCTCTTTCTGTCTGTCTGTGTCTGTCTCTCTCTCTCTCTCTCTCTCTCTCTCTCTCTCACACACACAATTAAAGTGAGATAAAGAGAGAGAGAGAGAGAGAGAGAGAGAGAGAACACCTAGCAGTTATAAAGAGACAATTGAAAACGTGACTCATACATAGATAATCACACTTCAGATTTCAGCTCTGTCATCCTTGTCTCACATTTTGGCACCTCTCTCTCTCTCTAACCAGTTACTATAGCATTATATTATACTGAGGGTAAATAGCCATATCCCCACCTTGAACACTCGAGAAGATTTTGTAGCAAAATATGTAAATTTGTCACTAATATGATGCAGCAACGTAGTAGTTTCACATAGGATATTTCAGTGGCTATAATTATCGAGAAATTATGAACTAAGGGATTGAATTTCCAGCAATTAAATCAACAAAAACAAAACAAACCTTTTGAGTGTGGTGGATATGGGTCAGTCAGCCTGTCAGTCAGTCAGTAGCCAGCCCCCTCCCACAAGGGATAGGGATCGAGGATCAGCATGAGACACGAGAAAGGAAGGGGACAGGAGAAGAACACATATAATAGTTTGCCCACAAAAAGCAAGCACACAAGCATTCAGAAGCACCAATCACTCATCAGTCCCCGAAATCAATGGCTTCACCTCAGATGTTATGTGGATATGGAAAAAGTATCTGAATTATGATCACTGTAATTATCTTAGTAGGCCTATTCTTTTCAACCTCTTTTTCCCATGAGAACAACAGTAACTGTTCTCTGTGGGTCCCCCAGTATATTGTATGGGCGAAATCACATGTAGCATATGTCCTCTAATTTGTGTCCAATTAGTTCAAAATCTTGCTAGTGCCCATCAAGGTCATAGAAAACTCTCTCCCTGAATCCATCTTTCCCTCATCTTATGACTTAAATTGCTTCAAATTCCACGTGTCCAGACATTTTGGCTCGAACATTCCTTGATTTTGGCCCTGTCACTCTTTCAACTCTGGGGGAGGCACTCATCATAGGCAGTTTTGCCTTTTGTCTCCCTCATCTACATAGGAATAAGTAACACCCCGTTCTTAACATTAATCATCAATTACAAACCCCAATGTACTTGAATAAACTAATGAAAGCATATGGTCCTACAGGAATTTGGAACTCGGGGACACCACACCCAGAACATAGCACCTAAACCATTACACCACCAAAACAGTATATAAATACAAAAATATAAAAGCCTTACCGTTTGTACTTGCTGATCTTGGGCGGCCTTGTTGGGGATATGTAAGCTTTTGGATGACCTTGACAAGCACCGGTGTCTCGTTTCAAGCCATTTATCACATGACTTAGATGCAATATTCGCACCTGTGAATGCGCTTATTGTCCACAAATGACCTTCATAACGTAACCCTGGTTTAATGACCTTTACTAAACTATTACATAAGAACATAAGAAAATGGGAGTCTGCAAAAAGCCGATCGGCCCATACAAGGCAGATCCCTGTCACACCCAACCCCAATTACAAGGCCCAATTATAGGCCCAACTCACTAATACCTTGAGTACTGACCCCACCAAAACGGTCAGAGATTAACACAAGATAACGGGGGTCTGCTGAGCGCCGATTGGCTCACACCTGGTAGATCCCCCTCACACCCAACCCATCTCGTCCATATGTCTATCTAATTTTATCTTAAAGCTCCCTATCGTTCTTGATCCCACTATATTACTTGGTAGCCTATTCCACCCATCTACAACTCTGTTACCAAACCAATATTTGCCTATATTTTTTCTGAAACAAAATTTATCTAATTTATTTGTTCGAGTTCTTTCGCTATCACTGAGCTTCAGTACATTTTTCATGTCTCCTTTATTTACCCCACTGAACCACTTGAACACTTCTATCATATCCCCTCTACCTCTGCGTCTTTCTAACGAATGTAAGCCTAATTTGTTCAACCTTTCTTCATATGGTAGATTTCTAATATTATGGATCATTTTTGTCATTCTTCACTGTACTCTCTCCAATGAATCTATGTCCATTCTGTAATAAGGACACCAAAATTGGACAGCATAATCCATATGAGGTCTTACTAATGACAAGTAAAGTTTCAAGATAACATCGGCAGTTCTGTTACTCACACTCCTTGAGATGAACCCCAGAATCCTGTTTGCCTTGTTACGTACGCTTATACATTGTTTTCTAGGTTTCAAATCGTTGCTAACAAACACACCCAAATCTTTCTCGCAGTCTGAGTTTTCTAATTCAGCATTAGCTAGTTTATATTTTGCATTATTATTCGTCTTCTCTATCTTTAATACCTTGCATTTGTCAATGTTAAAATTCATCTGCCACTTTACTGACCATTCGTGTAAGGTATCTAGATCCCTTTGGAGGCACTCTATGTCGCTATCTGAATCTATTGGTCTCCCTATTTTGGTATCGTCTGCGAATTTACTTATCCTACTAGTTATACCTAAATCAAGGTCATTTAGGTATATGATAAATAACAGAGGACCCAATACAGATCCCTGGGGGACACCACTCTTGACTGATCCCCACTCTGACTTAGTACCATTTATGCCGACTCTCTGCTTCCTACCAATTAGCCATGACCTAATCCATCCTAACAACGCCCCACCTATTCCATGTGCCTCAACCTTTCTCATCAATCTCTCATGAGGGACTCTGTCGAAAGCTTTACTGAAATCTAAATATATAATATCATATGATTTGTCATTATCTACTGCTTCATATACCTCTGAGAAAAAGCTAAGCAAATTAGTAAGGCAAGAACGTCCCTGAGTGAATCCATGCTGAGAAGAATTGATTAAGTTAAATGTTTCTAAGTGGTTTCTCATTTTCCTAGCAATAATGGACTCTAGTAGCTTTCCTATGATTGAAGTGAGACTAATGGGACGATAATTTGATGCTATGGATTTATCACCTTTTTTGAAGATCGGAACTACATTTGCAAGCTTCCAAGCTTCTGGAAATATACCTGTTTCTAATGACTTGTTAAAAAGAAATGTTAATGGGTAACTTAACTCATCTCTGCATTATTTTAATACTCTAGCATATACCTCATCAGGACCAGGTGATTTCTGAGGCTTCAGTCTGTCAATTTCCTTAAGCACATCATTTCTACTTATAGTAACCGTACTTAACCTATTTTCTATACTATCGCTATATAACTTACTGACTTCTGGAATCTGTGCCAAATTTTCATTAGTGAAAACGGATAGAAACTGACTATTTAATGTACTGCACATTTCTAAATAATTTTCTGTCATTTCTCCTATCGAAGTTTTAAGGGGGCCTATTACACTTCTAACTTTAGATTTATATAGTTGGTAAAAAGCTTTAGGGTTATTTTTTGAGTCGTTGGCTATCCTTATTTCATAATTTCTTTTTGCTGTCCTAATTTCCTTTTTGACCTGTCTTGATAGAGTCTGATAGTAAATAAGTAGGTGAGTTTCGCCTTTCTTAAGTTTTCTATATATTCATTTCCTTTTTCCTATAAAATCTATTAGTTTATTATTCATCCATTTTGGTTGGTTCTGTACCGATCTAAATCTTCTTTTGGGGATATATTTATTTTGCGCATTGTGAAGTGAAGAAATAAACTGTTCATATGTAGCTGTCAAGCTTAACTCTGGCTTATCCTGACTTAATTGTTTAACAATAGGGTCCACCCTTAAGGCTCTTCTTAGCCCACCATAATCGGCTTTTCTGAAATCTGGGATAAGTGACAGATTCTCTTTAGCATTTCCTGTCCATTGTATATTAAAATAAATAGACTTGTGATAACTATTTCCTAGTTGGTCCCCTATCTCAACATTATTTATCATATGTTCATTATTACTGAGAACTAAATCAAGGATATTATTACCTCTAGTCGGCGAATCAATGAATTGAAATAAAAAACTATCTTATACCGCCTCAATAAACTCCTCAGAATCTGAGTCGCCGATCTGATGCTGCCAATCTATCTTCGGAAAATTAAAATCCCCCATAATGCACACATTGCTAAACCTTGATGCTATTTTCACTTCCTGCCATAAAGATTTACCTTCATTTCTACTCATATTTGGTGGTCTATAAATTACTCCAATAACTATGGTCTCGCTACCTTCGCTAACCTCTACCCAAACACTTTCGTTATCATTATTTAGCCTAATACCTGACTTAGTACAACATTTTAATGAACTCCTGACAAACACTGCTATACCGCCGCCCCTTCTACTTGTTCGGTCATATTTAAACAAACTATATCCTGGTATATCAAATTCTGCTAAAAAATGCTTGGATTCTGTATTAATCCATGTTTCAGTAAGCGCTATTATGTCAATATTTTCATTGCTAACAAGTTCGTCCATTTTATTACATAAACTCCTACAGTTTGTGTAATATAATCTCAATGTATTTCTTTTACTGGTGTCTGGTGAACCTTCTTTTCTTCTATTAGTATCTATTTGACTGTTGTTATTATCTTGTACTAAGGTAGATATTGTACCACTATTTATATGACTAACTTCTATTACTGCATTGTCACCTATTGTTTCACTGTTATTAATAACATCTAATTTCCTTTCCTGACTATTTTTTCTATCACCTAATTTATTTTGTTTTCTTTTGATGGGGCATTTCCAATTTAAAACCCCACCTTAACTGCTCTATCAACTAACGTTCCTAGAATCCCTATCCCTTTCCTACTTAAATGCCTCCTTATTGTCACACTCTCCACCACTGTTTGTGAAGTGGAATATAAGGGTAAATATAATCTATGTTACATATTATCTATATTAGTATGTATTGTTCTCTGATTATGGTAGTTGTAGTGAGCTGAAACTTCTCTTATAACTCGCACTCGCACACTCGCTCTCGCTCTCGCTCTCTCTTTGTGTGTGTGTACTGGTGTGTGAAGTACTATAAGGGTAAATATAATCTATGTTGAATATGATCTGTGTTACCATGCATTGTTTTGATGGTGACAGTGGGGTGAAGTGTCTCTCTCTCTCTCTCTCTCTCTCTCTCTCTCTCTCTCTCTCTCTCTCACTTAATGTTAAGCTTTAATATTCTCCTGATTGATGCCTGTATGTTGAGTAGGCTACTGTAATAATGTTGCAGTCCTTATCATAGCAATATTACAACTATACCCTGTTCCAAATAAGTAGGCCCAAACTCTTGAACATTAACCTATATAACTCACAAACGAATAGAATAATCCAGCAAATATGTCTCCCATTTTGGAAAGGTAAACCAGGGAATAGGTATGGACATTTACAGCCCATTTGCTCTAGCCTTTCTTTTAGTTACAGAGGTTAGGGTTGACGACTTCTGGACTGGCTATTTGGAACAGGGTATAGCGTAGTATTGTATGGACTGCCTATTTGGAACAGGTTATAGCGTAGTATTGTATGGACTGGCTATTTGGAACAGGTTATAGCGTAGTATTGTATGGACTGGCTATTTGGAACAGGTTATAGCGTAGTATTGTATGGACTGGCTATTTGGAACAGGTTATTATATGTTTAAATTTGGAACAGGTTATAGCGTAGTATTGTATGGACTGCTTATTTGGAACAGGTTATAGCGTAGTATCGTATGGACTGCCTATTTGGAACAGGTTATAGCGTAGTATTGTATGGACTGCTTATTTGGAACAGGTTATAGCGTAGTATTGTATGGACTGGGACAGGTTATAGCGTAGTATCGTATGGAACAGGTTATAGCGTAGTATTGTATGGACTGTTATTTGGAACTGCGTAGTATTGTATGGACTGGGTTATAGCGTAGTATTGTATGACTGTTATAGCGTAGTATCGTATGGACTTATTTGGAACAGGTTATAGCGTAGTATTGTATGGACTGCTTATTTGGAACAGGTTATAGCGTAGTATTGTATGGACTGCTTATTTGGAACAGGTTATAGCGTAGTATCGTATGGACTGCTTATTTGGAACAGGTTATAGCGTAGTATTGTATGGACTGCTTATTTGGAACAGGTTATAGCGTAGTATTGTATGGACTGCTTATTTGGAACAGGTTATAGCGTAGTATCGTATGGACTGGCTAGGAATACTGTACAATTATAGTAAATATCATCAACATTAATGGGGTTTTGTCTAGGAATGCGGGTCTATGCGTCATTCTGGTGAGTGTTTCTTGTATTCGTAAACAACGTCGGTACTGACAAAATAACTAGAACAAATATATGATTGTACCTTTAGAAATGACCGAGTTAATCAGTGTATTCTCTGTATGGATAACATGAGTTGGGTGTAAAAGGGATCTGCCTCACGTTAGCAGGTCGGTCTAATGTTAATTTATAGTGTTCTTATGCTTTGCAGGTGTTCTGAAGTTTTCCCTCTCTCTCTTTGACACACACACACACATATACATATACACACACACATATACATATACACACACACATATACATATACACACACACATATATACACACACGCACACATACAAGCACACACATACACACGCGCACACACACACATTTACACAAGTTGGGGTTAGATTACTGCAAGTGAACACACACTCACTCTCTCTCTCTCTCTCTCTTACACACACAGATACATTTCTCCCTAAGGTTGGATTACTTACCGCACGTGGACACACACACACACACACACACACACTTAAACTCTGGATCTCTCTCTCTCTCTCAATCAATCTTTCCCTCTCCTATGACTTAAACTGAGTCAAGCACAGTGTGTCCAGGAATTTTGACTCTGACCTACCGGTACCTTGAATTTGGCACTTCGTCACTCTTTCAAGTTTTGGGGGGACACTTGCTACAGGCAGCTTTGCATTTTGTCTCATTCATAAACATAGACAAAAAAACATACACATCTTTCCTAGGTTGGAGTCCTTGGAGTACCACATGTATTCATTAGTTTCCTAGGTTGGAGTCCTTGGAGTACCACATGTATTCATTAGTTTCCTAGGTTGGAGTCCTTGGAGTACCACATGTATTCATTAGTTTCCTAGGTTGGAGTCCTTGGAGTACCACATGTATTCATTAGTTTCCTAGGTTGGAGTCCTTGGAGTACCACATGTATTCATTAGTTTCCTAGGTTGGAGTCCTTGGAGTACCACATGTATTCATTAGTTTCCTAGGTTGGAGTCCTTGGAGTACCACATGTATTCATTAGTTTCCTAGGTTGGAGTCCTTGGAGTACCACATGTATCATTAGTTTCCCAGGTTGGAGTCCATGGAGTACCACATGTATTCATTAGTTTCCTAGGTTGGAGTCCTTGGAGTACCACATGTATTCATTAGTTTCCCAGGTTGGAGTCCATGGAGTACCACATGTATTCATTAGTTTCCTAGGTTGGAGTCCTTGGAGTACCACATGTATTCATTAGTTTCCCAGGTTGGAGTCCATGGAGTACCACATGTATTCATTAGTTTCCTAGGTTGGAGTCCTTGGAGTACCACATGTATTCATTAGTTTCCTAGGTTGGAGTCCTTGGAGTACCACATGTATTCATTAGTTTCCTAGGTTGGAGTCCTTGGAGTACCACATGTATTCATTAGTTTCCTAGGTTGGAGTCCTTGGAGTACCACATTTAGGTTTCCTAGGTTGGAGTCCCTTGGATACATTAGTTCATTATTGTAATTAATTAGACATACATGTATTTGTAAGTTATTTTGTGGGTTGGTGATAATATGAATACGTCTACTGTATAATTATGAGCATCAATAAACTCACCGATTTAACTACAGTACTAAAACGTAAATAAATAGCGTTTAGTCAATAACTCTTTGTTTTCTGTGACTGACTCTGGCGCGCGTGTGTGTGTGGCGCTAACACAAGGTAATAATGACCTTATGGCTTGGCATACTAATGACCCCAGTGTAAGGTTACCACTCTCTATGTCTGTTTAATGTTACAAGGTGTTGGTTAAAGCATTCCACCATTATAACCCTTCAGTAGATAGAGGTGTGTGGGTTACATATTAAGTTAAGGGGAGATGACCCGTTTGTTCGCTCTATTCATTAATGTATTCCTTTATTTCTGAGTGTCCTTGGTAGACCTCCATCAAGCTTAAAAAAACACCCCATAGACCCCCCTTCTAGATAAATTTGTACAGTTTTCGGTGTAAAAATGTCCCGGCCGAAGGCCGATTCCACTTAAAATTTCAGGCTCACTATCGCCAGAAAAAAAAATCGACACCTAAATGACACGAAAGGTCTGAAAATTTGACAACGAAATGGGGCGAAAGGTGTTAAAATCGTCAAACTAAAGGCCCGAAGGTATTATCATCTCAAAACAAATAGGGCTTAACACGAGGGAAAAAGGGGACCAGGAAAACGACTCATCTCCCTATTATAGAGTGTCGTGTGGGGCATTGGTTAGCACGATCGGTTCACTACCATTCCCGAGACATACTGTATGTGGCGTCCCATCCGGGGAGATAAACTGTGCTATTATAATATTATATTATGCAGTAGCCCCACCACCCACCACCCACTACCCACTACCCACTACCCACTACCCACCATCCACTACCCACCACCCACTACCGGCTCCAAGGGACAAAGGCACAAACAAGTGTATAACAAGGAATGGAGACACCGTGGAAAAGCACAGCCTAGCGTAAATCCGTTATCATTTAAGGTATACAGTACTTGGTTTGATTTGTGATGTGTAGGTGTCTGGGTTAGTAAAGAAGGAAGGCTATAGAGCTACCTATAAGATCAGGTTAAGGTTTATTTATTTTATTTTTGTTCTATGTGTATAAAGGAGATAAGACTCACAATGACAAGTTAGTGTCTCCCCCAGAACCAAAAGAGGGACAGACAGCCACAGTCAAGGGACGTTGGAGTCAACATAATAGCTAAAGCATAAGACTCACAAGGACAAGTTAGTGTCTCCCCCAGAACCAAAAGAGGGACAGACAGCCACAGTCAAGGGACGTTGGAGTCAACATAATAGCTAAGGCATAAGACTCACAAGGACAAGTTAGTGTCTCCCCCAGAACCAAAAGAGGGACAGACAGCCACAGTCAAGGGACGTTGGAGTCAACATAATAGCTAAGGCATAAGACTCACAACGACAAGTTAGTGTCTCCCCCAGAACCAAAAGAGGGACAGACAGCCACAGTCAAGGGACGTTGGAGTCAACATAATAGCTAAGGCATAAGACTCACAACGACAAGTTAGTGTCTCCCCCAGAACCAAAAGAGGGACAGACAGCCACAGTCAAGGGACGTTGGAGTCAACATAATAGCTAAGGCATAAGACTCACAATGACAAGTTAGTGTCTCCCCCAGAACCAAAAGAGGGACAGACAGCCACAGTCAAGGGACGTTGGAGTCAACATAATAGCTAAAGCATAAGACTCACAAGGACAAGTTAGTGTCTCCCCCAGAACCAAAAGAGGGACAGACAGCCACAGTCAAGGGACGTTGGAGTCAACATAATAGCTAAGGCATAAGACTCACAAGGACAAGTTAGTGTCTCCCCCAGAACCAAAAGAGGGACAGACAGCCACAGTCAAGGGACGTTGGAGTCAACATAATAGCTAAGGCATAAGACTCACAACGACAAGTTAGTGTCTCCCCCAGAACCAAAAGAGGGACAGACAGCCACAGTCAAGGGACGTTGGAGTCAACATAATAGCTAAGGCATAAGACTCACAACGACAAGTTAGTGTCTCCCCCAGAACCAAAAGAGGGACAGACAGCCACAGTCAAGGGACGTTGGAGTCAACATAATAGCTAAGGCATAAGACTCACAACGACAAGTTAGTGTCTCCCCCAGAACCAAAAGAGGGACAGACAGCCACAGTCAAGGGACGTTGGAGTCAACATAATAGCTAAGGCATAAGACTCACAAGGACAAGTTAGTGTCTCCCCCAGAACCAAAAGAGGGACAGACAGCCACAGTCAAGGGACGTTGGAGTCAACATAATAGCTAAGGAATAAGACTCACAACGACAAGTTAGTGTCTCCCCCAGAACCAAAAGAGGGACAGACAGCCACAGTCAAGGGACGTTGGAGTCAACATAATAGCTAAGGCATAAGGCGTAAGGTAATAAAAGGTAAGGCATAATAGCTCTGACTCGTGATATGTAGGGTTCTGGGTTACCTATAAGATCAGGTAAGATGCATATAATAAGGTTCTGGGTTAGCTATAAGATTAGGAAAGGTATAGTTAATTGTGGATAGGGTTCTAGGTTAGCTAGAAGATCAAGTAAGGCTTTTAAATGACCTCGATTGACCCTGTTGATAATCTGTCAGTCACTGCTTGTCGGATTACACGTATTGCCTTCCCCCCCACCCCCACCCTCGACTGTTTAACATTACAAGGTGTTGGTGCAAGCATTCCTATAGGTAATATGAGAGAGAGAGAGAGAGAGAGAGAGTTAGAGTTAGTTTCATAATGACACTGACCACACAAACCTTCCGATTCTAGAGAGGTGGTCGAGACTTATACTGTACTGCATTTCTAGAAGTTTGTAAATATATATTCTTCACGTGATTATATTTATACGTCTCTCTCTCTCTCTCTACTGACATGTTCCTCTATCACGCACACACACACGCACACATTCTTTCTCTTTCACTCATCCTGTATTATTTTAAAGTCATATTGATGTGAATAATTATGCACATCCGTCTCTCTCTCTCTCTCTCTCTCTTCCCTTGTCTTTACCTGAAGCTATGATCCTGTTCTGTTCTTTTGCAGTTTCTCTGCTTCAATCGGGAATCAAGCCCCCTATCTCTCCCCCCCCCCCCATCTCCCTCATGTACAGACCCGTGCCACCCACTATCAGACACCACCACCACCAACAACAGATAAAGTCTGGACACCATCTATTGTTATACGATATCTCACACACTTAACACTATCTGATGCGACGTATTGGGGGGGTTATATTATCATTGGCCTGGCATTATTTGTTAAGCTTTATATTATTGACCCGATTGTTCTGGGCCCCTTTCTCCCTCGTGTTTATCCTCGTTGGGTTTTAGATTGTAAACGTTTGGCCTATTAGTTTGGCGATTTTAAGAACTTTCGCCCCTTTTCTGTAAAATTTAAGACCTTTCGTGCCATTTACAGTAGGTGTCGATTTTTTCCTGGCGAGCGATAGCGAGCCTGTAACCGAAAAGGAATCGACCTTAGGCTGGGACTTTTTTCTACACAAAAATGTACAAATTTATCTTGAAAGGGGGTCAAGGGAGTGTAATTTTAAGCTTGATGGAGGTCTAGGGAACAAACTGAAAAACCTCCCCTTGACACTATCTGATGCGACGTGTTGGATTTATTATCAAGGCCTCTCATATTATTATTGTCGGGTTTGATTGTTGCCGATGTCTGTCTCACTTAAAACTCGTGCCACCATTTTGAGTTTATCTTAATTCAGTTTAAGACGTAACCTAAAGATCTTAGAGTAAGTGAAAGTGGTTATCTTTACTTTTGGCCGACATTTTGGTGCCGTCAATATTCAAAACTAGGGTAATATTTAGTTTTGTCCGTGTTAAAAAAAAAAAAAAAAAAAATCCTGTACCCTAGATCCAAAAATCAAAGTACATATATAGTTTGACTTTTGGATATTATTCTGTAGCAGTTTTACCGACTGATTATATTATTGGTGTGGAGTTATAGGCTATATGAGTGTAAAGATAGACTGATTATATTATTGGTGTGGAGTTATAGGCTATATGGGTGTAAAGATAGACTAATTATAATGTAACACTTGCAAAATAAACAAACCAAAACTGAGACGACACAAGATAAACGCAAAGGAACTAATCAAAGTCGCTATGTGGAAATAACGCTTAATAAAACCAAATTTGAAACAAAAGAACGCAATCCACCACATAATTGTCACCAATATGGCGGAGGTTGTCTGATACCAGTTACTACAAGGGATCTGTAATGTAACCTAGTCAAACTATACAGTGTTAACAAAATGTATGTATATGCTGTAGGTATCCAGCCAGGCTATTAAGGTCACGAATCAAGAGTTAAAGGTGTATTATTATATATCATTATTATATATGTATTTATTATTATTATTATTATTATTATTATTATTATTATTTATTAATTTATTTATATATTTTAGATTTTTAGTTTGCTCCTTATACCTCAATCAAGCTTAAAATAAATAAATAAAAAAAAACATGCCCAAGCCCCAAGCCCCCCCCCCTTTCGATACATGTTTTCACATATCTGGCCACACAATAATTCCTCCTAAATTACAGCCTCGCTATCGCTCGGCAGGAACAAAAATGACACCTGAATAGCACGACATTTCTTTATATTGACAAAGAAATAGGGCGAAAGATCTTAAAATCGTCAAACTAATGGGGCCAGAGACAGTTAACAGTCCTTCGTTACCTACCCATTCTGTACAGGGAAGCATTTATTACTTTTATTCTGGCTACCATCAGACGATTGTATACAGCTTAAGAAGAACCTGTGTGAGTCAGAGGGTTAACCGAGATGGAGTTTACCCCTTTTGATTACCAGAGGTCCTTCCTAAGCTGTACACAATCGTCTACTTATAACCAGAAAAATATGGACATAAAAATCCTCCAGGATACGATGACTGCTTTAATTATAGTTTGGCTATTATTAGACGATTTTATGAATTTTAGAAAGGGTCTTAAAATAAATATAAATATAAATATAAATATAAATATAAATATAAATATAAATATAAATATAAATATTCAAATTTTTTACGATATCAACTAAGTTCCCAAGTTCCTTCCTAACTGATAAAATGGTCTAATGTTAACCAACATAAAAGGAGGAAACGTGTCATCATTTGCTGAAGGGGTTAACCCTTTGAATATTATGACACATTTTGACAGTTTATTCTGGCTATCATTAAACGATTTTATACAGTTTAGGAAAGATATGTGGAAATTACCCATATTAATCAGAATAAAATCGTATAATAATAGCTAGATACGGTACCAGAAAAGACATCCGTAATCGGATCTTGAAAGGGTTAATAATTAATTTTAATAAACGCCAAGTAAGTGAAATGCTATTCTGTCTTTCTTCTATTCAACTGCTGAGCTCTGGAACTCTCTCCCAGAATCAGTCTTTCCCTCATCCTATGACTTAATTTGCTTCAAACTGCGTGTGTCCAGGCGTTTTAGTTCGAACGTCCCTTGATTTTGGCCCTGTCACTCTTTCAACTCTGGGGGAGGCACTCGCTACAGGCAATTCTGCCATTTGTCTCCCTCACTTACAGGAAAAACAAAAAAAACAAAAAACAGAAGACTAATGAACCAAACTGTATGCTATAAACAAACTGCTTAACCGTCTCGTTGCCGGGTGCAGATTTAACAATGGTAATATTATCTTGTTGCAGTGTTTGGTGTGTACAATAACAGATTATACTCATTGTTTAGGAAAGATTGTATTGAAGGTTAGAAATACAGTTTTGATTTAGAATTAGACGAATGCTTTGGTGAGAGATAGGCTACATTGATCAAACTAGATAAGCGTCGCTTTGAAATGATATACAGGTAGACAAACACTGGCTTGGAAATAGGGTTGTACTGTAAATATGTGGAATGATATACAGGTAGACAAGCACTGGCTTGGAAATAGGGTTGTACTGTAAATATGTGGAATGATATACAGGTAGACAAGCACTGGCTTGGAAATAGGGTTGTACTGTAAATATGTGGAATGATATACAGGTAGACAAGCACTGATTTGGAAATAGGGTTGTACTGCAAATATGTGGAATGGATTTAGTTAGTGTTGTGATTATCAATCAAAAGGCTACAGATTATCTCAACTAATCTTTCTAGCTAACTTATATCCTTCCTAAGCTTCATAATATTATCTTAATGTTTCTTAAATCAAAACAAAAAGACGTCGCTGGTACATAAGGGGGTAAAAGTGGGTATCACGAACTATTATAACTTATTTGATCTTATAGCTAGCCCAGAACCCTATCTCTCTCTCTCTCTCTATATATATATATATATATATATTGTGACATCATCAATTAAAGAGAGGGAATACTTTTGTTATCCCCCGACAAAGACAGACACAAAGATGATGTTGATGTTACTGATAGTGGGAGAGAACCAGTGGGTGAGTAATATAGTAGTAGTGAGAAGTGTGCTGCTCTCTCCATACCTTCCTATCCACTCTCACTACCCCCACTCTCACTCTCTCTCTCTCACTCACTCACTCTCTCTCTCACACACACACTCTCACTCTCTCTCTCTCTCTAAGTGTGTTAACCCTTTCACGCATTTATGACGCAGAGTTGCCAGATTAGCAATAATAAATAGAGTTCTCTCACTCTTATAGTTATCTCTCCAAAATTAGTTTTCTGCCCATAGCTAACTCAAAGACAACTGCAGAGGTTGAAGTAACTAAACTAAAGGTTTCTAAATACCCCTGATGGTAACAAAGGCTTAAAAGTATCCCCAATAGGCTCAAAATTGCATCATATGTCGGAGAGGGTTAACATATAGGCCTACATAAATTTAATGTACACTAATTTGAGTCTATTTATTTGTGTCCATATTATATAGAAGAAATGTTGCTATGTTAGGATAATATTGAAGGCTACATAAGCACCTTCATCCTTTTGAGATATTGCAACGTGTTACCTTTGTACCACTTTTGTTCTCTCAATAAAATAGAATAACATCTCTCTCTCTCTCTCTCTGCTGTAGATCATAATAGAATAACATCTCTCTCTCTCTCTCTCTGCTGTAGATCATAATAGAATAACATCTCTCTCTCTCTCTCTCTCTGCTGTAGATCATAATAGAATAACATCTCTCTCTCTCTCTCTGCTGTAGATCATAATAGAATAACATCTCTCTCTCTCTCTCTCTGCTGTAGATCATAATAGAATAACATCTCTCTCTCTCTCTCTGCTGTAGATCATAATAGAATAACATCTCTCTCTCTCTCTCTCTCTCTCTCTCTCTCTCTCTCTCTCTCTCTGCTGTAGAGAATACATCTATATCATGAATAACTCTAATCATAATACAATAACATCTCTCTCTCTCTCTGCTGTAGATCATAATAGAATAACATCTCTCTCTCTCTCTCTGCTGTAGATCATAATAGAATAACATCTCTCGCTCTCTCTGCTGTAGATCATAATAGAATAACATCTCTCTCTCTCTCTGCTGTAGATCATAATAGAATAACATCTCTCTCTCTCTCTGCTGTAGATCATAATAGAATAACATCTCTCTCTCTCTCTGCTGTAGATCATAATAGAATAACATCTCTCTCTCTCTCTCTCTCTCTCTCTGCTGTAGATCATAATAGAATAACATCTCTCTCTCTCTCTCTCTCTGCTGTAGATCATAATAGAATAACATCTCTCTCTCTCTCTCTCTGCTGTAGATCATAATAGAATAACATCTCTCTCTCTCTCTCTCTCTCTGCTGTAGATCATAATAGAATAACATCTCTCTCTCTCTCTCTCTGCTGTAGATCATAATATAATAACATTCTCTCTCTCTCTGCTGTATATCATAATAGAATAACATCTCTCTCTCTCTCTGCTGTAGATCATAATAGAATAACATCTCTCTCTCTCTCTCTCTCTCTGCTGTAGATAATATAATAACATCTCTCTCTCTCTATGCTGTAGATCATAATAGAATACCATCTCTCTCTCTCTCTCTCTGCTGTAGATAATATAATAACATCTCTCTCTCTCTATGCTGTAGATCATAATAGAATACCATCTCTCTCTCTCTCTCTCTGCTGTAGATAATATAATAACATCTCTCTCTCTCTCTGCTGTAGATCATAATAGAATACCATCTCTTTCTCTCTCTCTCTGCTGTAGATAATATAATAACATCTCTCTCTCTCTCTGCTGTAGATCATAATAGAATACCATCTCTTTCTCTCTCTCTCTGCTGTAGATAATATAATAACATCTCTCTCTCTCTATGCTGTAGATCATAATAGAATAACATCTCTCTCTCTCTCTGCTGTAGATCATAATAGAATAACATCTCTCTCTCTCTCTCTCTCTGCTGTAGATCATAATAGAATAACATCTCTCTCTCTCTCTCTCTCTGCTGTAGATCATAATAGAATAACATCTCTCTCTCTCTCTCTCTGCTGTAGATCATAATAGAATAATATCTCTCTCTCTCTCTCTGCTGTAGATCATAATAGAATAACATCTCTCTCTCTCTCTCTCTCTCTCTGCTGTAGATCATAATAGAATAACATCTCTCTCTCTCTCTGCTGTAGATCATAATAGAATAACATCTCTCTCTCTCTCTCTGCTGTAGATCATAATAGAATAACATATCTCTCTCTCTCTCTCTGCTGTAGATCATAATAGAGTACCATCTCTCTCTCTCTCTCTCTCTGCTGTAGATCATAATAGAATAACATCTCTCTCTCTCTCTCTGCTGTAGATCATAATAGAATAACATCTCTCTCTCTCTCTCTCTGCTGTAGATCATAATAGAATAACATCTCTCTCTCTCTCTCTCTCTCTGCTGTAGATCATAATAGAATAACATCTCTCTCTCTCTCTCTCTGCTGTAGATCATAATAGAATAACATCTCTCTCTCTCTCTCTCTCTCTCTGCTGTAGATCATAATAGAATAACATATCTCTCTCTCTCTGCTGTAGATCATAATAGAATAACATCTCTCTCTCTCTCTCTCTGCTGTAGATCATAATAGAATAACATCTCTCTCTCTCTCTCTCTGCTGTAGATCATAATGAGCCTAGTACCTTTATAATACAGGTACTCTACAATATTATTGGGTGCATTTGTTTTGGAAAGGTTTATCTAATTTGTTGTATGAAAACTCAAACCACAGCTAGATAATATCACCTTGTTGACAGTTGATGGACGGAAAACAATGCTGATAATTCACCAAAGGTCTGCCTATACAAAAACGGCAAAAACGAATTTACACGATTGTATTTTCTTCAGCAACTTAAAGCCCCCTTTAAGTTGTTGGGAGAGGATTTTATATTTATATGTTATATATTTTTGTCTTATTGTTATATGTATATATTATTAGTTTGTTCCCTAGACCTCTTATCAAGCTTGACCAAAAAAAAAAAAAAAAAAAAAAAAAAATGAAGACCCCCTTCGAGATCATTCTTAAGAACATAAGAACATAAGAAAATGGGAGTCTGCAAAAAGCCGATTGGCCCATACAAGGCAGATCCCTGTCCCACACAACCCCAATTACAAAGCCCAATTATAGGCTCAACACTCTAATACCCTGAGGATCATCTTACCAAACCGGTTAGAGATTAACGCAGGATTACGGGGGTCTGCAGAGCGCTGATTGGCCCAACCCGGCTGATCCCCCTTCACATCCAACCCTTCTCGTCCATATGCTTATCCAATTTTTTCTTAAAGCTCCCTATCGTTCTTGATCCCACTATATCACTTGGTAGCCTATTCCACCCATCTACAACTCTGTTACCAAACCAATATTTGCCTATATCTTTTCTGAAACGAAATTTATCTAATTTGAAACCATTGGTACGAGTTCTTTCGCTATCACTGAGCTTTAGTACATTTGTCATGTCCCCTTTGTTAATCCCACTAACCCACTTGAACACCTCTATCATATCCCCTCTAACTCTGCGTCTCTCTAACGAATGTAAACCTAATTTCTTCAACCTTTCTTCATACGGAAAATTTCTAATATTATGGATATTATGGATTCTTGACATTTTTCGGTTGAAATGTGTCCCAGTTCCTACTAAATTACAACTTCGCTATTGCTCACCAGAAAAAAAAGACAGATAAATGCCTAAAAAGGTCTTAATAATGACAAAGAAAGAGGACGAAAGGTCTTGAAATCGCCAAACTAATGGGGTGAATGTCTTAAAAACTAGCATAACGAATAGGGCTAAACATGTGGGAGAAAGGGATCCAGAAAAATCAAATACCTCCCCTTGCAAGTGGTCAATGATGCAGTAAGGTGTACTAAATAAATGTTGCAGTACTTCTCATTGCAATTACCGCACCTGCAGCGTATATCAGTGCTAACTCAACCTACTGTATACAGTTAAGGAGCAATTACCGCACCTGCAGCGTATATCAGTGCTAACTCAACCTACTGTATACAGTTAAGGAGCAATTACCGCACCTGCAGCGTATATCAGTGCTAACTCAACCTACTGTATACAGTTAAGGAGCAATTACCGCACCTGCAGTGTATATCAGTGCTAACTCAACCTACTGTATACAGTTAAGGAGCAATTACCGCACCTGCAGCGTATATCAGTGCTAACTCAACCTACTGTATACAGTTAAGGAGCAATTACCGCACCTGCAGCGTATATCAGTGCTAACTCAACCTACTGTATACAGTTAAGGAGCAATTACCGCACCTGCAGCGTATATCAGTGCTAACTCAACCTACTGTATACAGTTAAGGAGCAATTACCGCACCTGCAGCGTATATCAGTGCTAACTCAACCTACTGTATACAGTTAAAGGAGCAATTACCGCACCTGCAGCGTATATCAGTGCTAACTCAACCTACTGTATACAGTTAAGGAGCAATTACCGCACCTGCAGCGTATATCAGTGCTAACTCAACCTACTGTATACAGTTAAGGAGCAATTACCGCACCTGCAGCGTATATCAGTGCTAACTCAACCTACTGTATACAGTTAAGGAGCAATTACCGCACCTGCAGCGTATATCAGTGCTAACTCAACCTACTGTATACAGTTAAGGGGAAATGTTCACTTAAAGGTGGGGGCACATGGGTTGAGATAAACATGGAATGATAATCGCCAAGCTGTACATAATTATCCTGCAAAATGCAATGGCACTGAACTAATGATTAACAATGGTATAAAGGATTCTGTGTATCGTCTATACCGGGCCTGTGACGTCACAAGAGTCCACCATCCAGTCCAGGATGAGGATACTGGTGTGACGTCACTATGACGTCACAGGCCCGGTATAGCCGATCCGCAAACTCCTTTATACCATTGTTAATAATTATTTCAGTGACATTGCATTTTACAGGATAATTATATGCAGGTTGAATTGAAATTGAAATCTGAATTGAAATCTTTTTTATTTAGCCTTTAGTATACAATACAATTTTGCTTACAAATGATTTGTTAAAAAACAAAAATATATAATAATAATACAAACAAATAAGGCTGAGCCTTTTGAGAGATGTCTCTCTTAAAGGCACCTGGCTATAACTCGATCTATCAAAATGCAATTGTATATAATACACTTAGTCACAGCTATGTGCCCCGGGAACTACGTGTTGTAAAGATTTTTTTCTAAATTCGAAAAGGGATGTATGTAGGCTGGTGATTATTTTTCCATGTTTACCTCAACCCATGCGCCCCCACCTTTAAGGGATTTTTTTTCGAACCTCCTTCTCCCTCATGTTTAGCTCCATTGCTTTTGAGATTTTAAGACGTTTGCCTTATTAGTTTGGCGATCTTAAGAACTTTCACTCCATTTCTGTCAATTTTAAGACCTTTCGCATCATTAAGGTGTCGATATTTTCCTGGTGATCGATAGCGTGCCTGTAATGAAAGCATTGGTGATACAACCAAACTATAATGCTTGTTTAGGAATACAATCCGCAGTACCGGTGACGTCGTTGAATACAATCCGAACCTCGCAGTACCGGTGACGTCGTTGAATACAATCCGAACCTTGCAGTACCGGTGACGTCGTTGAATACAATCCGAACCTCGCAGTACCGGTGACGTCGTTGAATACAATCCGAACCTCGCAGTACCGGTGACGTCGTTGAATACAATCCGAACCTCGCAGTACCGGTGACGTCGTTGAATACAATCCGAACCTCACAGTACCGGTGACGTCGTTGAATACAATCTGAACCTCGCAGTACCGGTGACGTCGTTGAATACAATCCGAACCTCGCAGTACCGGTGACGTCGTTTAATACAATCCAAACCTCGCAGTACCGGTGACGTCGTTGAATACAATCCGAACCTCGCAGTACCGGTGACGTCGTTGAATACAATCCGAACCTCGCAGTACCGGTGACGTCGTTGAATACAATCCGAACCTCGCAGTACCGGTGACGTCGTTGAATACAATCCGAACCTCGCAGTACCGGTGACGTCGTTGAATACAATCCGAACCTCGCAGTACCGGTGACGTCGTTGAATACAATCCGAACCTCGCAGTACCGGTGACGTCGTTGAATACAATCCGAACCTCGCAGTACCGGTGACGTCGTTGAATACAATCCGAACCTCGCAGTACCGGTGACGTCGTTGAATACAATCCGAACCTCGCAGTACCGGTGACGTCGTTGAATACAATCCGAACCTCGCAGTACCGGTGACGTCGTTGAATACAATCTGAACCTCGCAGTACCGGCGACGTCGTTGAATACAATCCGAACCTCGCAGTACCGGTGACGTCGTTGAATACAATCCGAACCTCGCAGTACCGGTGACGTCGTTTTCATTATACTTTGGCAACTATTAGATGATTTCATTCAGCTTAGGAAGGACTTATACCAATTATAAGGCTACAGACTATCTCAATTTACCCTTTCAGCTACCACATATAGCCTTCTTAAGCTTCATAAAATCGTCTAAACGTAGCTGTAGTCGAATAAATAAGACGTCACCGGTACTGAAAGGGTTAAATTAGAAAGTGGTAAATACCAATCTGGCCGTGCAAGTCCCAATAATCGTGAGTCGTGATAAGCCTCGTCATCGTTACAATTAAGGAGAGGTTTTTAGTTGATTCCCTAGACTTCCATCAAGCTTAAAATTACTCCCCCTTGACCCTCTTTCAAGATAAATTTGTACATTTTTCGGTAGAAAAATGTCCCGGCCGAAGGCCGGTTCCCCTTAAATTACAGGCTCGCTATCGCTCGCCAGGAAAACATCGACACCTAAATGGCACGAATGGACTTAAAATTGACAGAAATGGGGCGAGGGTTCTTAAAATCACCAAAACTAATGGGGAAAGCGTCTTTAAATCTCACAAGCAATGGGGCTAAACATGAGGGAGAAAGAGGTTCAGAAAATAATCCTCCCGGTGGAAATCTCCCCTTAACCTTTTGAGTACCAGCGACGTGTTAGATTTTATTCTAGCTATATTTACACGAATTTGAGCAGTTTAAGAAGGATCTGTGGTAGTTAAAAGGGTTGGCTGAGCTAGTTTGAAGTCTTATTAGTACTCGAGGTCCTTCCTAAGCTGAATCAAATTGTCTAATAGTTGCCAGAATGTGATGAAAAGGACGTCCCTGGCACTGAACGGGTTAAAAGGACGTCCCTGGCACTGAACGGGTTAAAAGGACGTCCCTGGCACTGAACGGGTTAAAAGGACGTCCCTGGCACTGAATGGGTTAAAAGGATGTCCCTGGCACTGAACGGGTTAAAAGGACGTCCCTGGCACTGAACGGGTTAAAAGGACGTCCCTGGCACTGAACGGGTTAAAAGGACGTCCCTGGCACTGAACGGGTTAAAAGGACGTCCCTGGCACTGAACGGGTTAAAAGGACGTCCCTGGCACTGAATGGGTTAAAAGGATGTCCCTGGCACTGTACGGGTTAAAAGGACGTTAAACGTTTAAAAGGACGTCCCTGGCACTGAACGGGTTAAAAGGACGTCCCTGGCACTGAACGGGTTAAAAGGACGTCCCTGGCACTGAATGGGTTAAAAGGACGTCCCTGGCACTGAACGGGTTAAAAGGACGTCCCTGGCACTGAACGGGTTAAAAGGACGTCCCTGGCACTGAACGGGTTAAAAGGACGTCCCTGGCACTGAACGAGTTAAAAGGACGTCCCTGGCACTGAACGGGTTAAAAGGACGTCCCTGGCACTGAACGGGTTAAAAGGCCGTCCCTGGCACTGAACGGGTTAAAAGGACGTCCCTGGCACTGAACGTCTTAAAGTTTCTAAACTAATGGAGCTAAAAACGAGGGAGAAAGTGGTCCAGAAAAACGACACATCTCCCCTTAAGTGTTATTATTAATGCTTCAACCAGTATCTCTCAACCAGCGCCAGATCAACCAGGGCCAACCAAACTACTGTCATATTCAAAGGACGTCTCTGGCACTGAACGGGTTAATAGGGGATGGTGGCTGTATTTTTGGTCTAGTAATTCATTTATTCTTTTAGTTTTTAGTTTCCTTGCTAGACCTCCCTCAAACTTAAAAACTATCTCAATAAACCTTCTGAATAACACTAGTTCTTCTCAAATTGCCTACAATCGCCTAATTTTAGCCATAAAGGGTCAAAAGGGGTCATCGTGCTGAAGGGGTTAGCCTATACATATATATGTTTTGTTACTACAGTATATAGCTGGTATCACACGAGCGTTGGTACCCCTCAACCGTAATCTTCAACAACACTGATCTGGCAGCTTATGAAGTCAACTCGTAAGTCTTTATGTTACTTAAATTAATCTATCTGTATTTTAGTTTCTGATACCAGTGCAAAAACTCCCCGAACTGTTACCGGAATATGTATTTAGCACAACACTACTATTGTCTATTCAGTATAACTAGACCACAAATCATAACCCCCTAAACTCTGTAATTGAAAGAAAAGGCTAGAGTAATTGAGCTGTAAATTTTCCACACATATTACCAGGCTGACTCTTCCCAATCGGTAAAACTCCAAAGAATGATAAGGTCCGCCATTGTGACCATTGTTATTGTTATCATAGAGGGACACGAGCCTAGTTAACTATTATCACGGCAGATTAGCTCCACTGATTTCACAGCTTCATCAAATTAAATTAAATGCACAATTTTAGCGTAACATGATAATGATTCTAATAATAGAATACATCGTCAATTATGAAAATAAACTATACCAATTAAATGAAGCAAAGATAAATTTGTCTTTTATCTAAAATTATATTTCAGGAAAATAGCTGCAAATTTGTATATGTGTATGAAGGAGACAAAAGGCAAAGCTGCCTGTAACAAGTCCCCCCCCCCCCCCCTTCCAGAATTGAAGGAATATAGAGAACCAGATCCAAGGTGCTTAGAGTCAAAATAAGTCATAGGATGTGGGAAAGACAGATTGAGCTTGGGAATATAACTTTTCATTCGGTTAACGCGAATATGATTATGTAAGATAAGAATATTAAGGGAGTGAAGAAAAGGCTGTTATTTAGTTGAGAGAAGAATGTTTGAAGGCTGTTTTAAGAGATGAGTCGCTTTTCCAGATCCCCTTCTCCCTCATGTTTAGCCCCATTAGTTTTCAGATTTTAAGATGTTTGCCCCATTATTTTGGCGATTAAGAACTTTCGCTTATTTTCTGTCAATTTTAAAACTTTTCGTGCCATTTAGATGTCGATTTTGTCGTGGCTAGTGATAGCGAGCCAGCTGTACTTTAAGGGAAACCGGCCTTAGGCTGGAAAATTTGTCTACTGAAAAATGTACAAATTTATCTGGAAAGTGGGTCTAGTGGGTGTAATATTTAGCTTGATGGAGGTCTAGGGAACAAGCTAAAAACCTCCCCTTAAAGAGTATCTGAACTACCTGTAACTAATAAACCCCCTCACCTCACCCTCCTCTACACATACAGTACACAACTATCTACCTGTAACTAATAAACCCCCTCACCTCACCCTCCTCTACACATACAGTACACAACTATCTACCTGTAACTAATAAACCCCCTCACCTCACCCTCCTCTACACATACAGTACACAACTATCTACCTGTAACTAATAAACCCCTCACCTCACCCTCCTCTACACATACAGTACACAACTATCTACCTGTAACTAATAAACCCCCTCACCTCACCCTCCTCTACACATACAGTACACAACTATCTATTTTGTTAACACAGTCACATACACACTTATTAGGCTCAACATAACTAGCATTACTCGCTCTCTCCTTCCTCTCTCTCTAACACACACACACACATTACTCGCTCTCTCCTTCCTCTCTCTCTAACACACACACACACACACACACACACACACACACACACATTAAGCTCGACACGAACTACACTATGCCCTTTCTGTATCACATGTCCACAATACACATATCATTGTTAGCACATTAGAACTAAGGACTATACCCCCCCCCCCACACACATACACACACACATTAGGCTCAACGAGAACTACACTATGACCATTTTATCACATGTCATCACTACACTTAATAGCACTGTTAACACATTAGGACTAAAGACTATACCCCCCCCCCCCCCTCCCTCATACACACACACACATACACACCTCTGCCCTCTACTGTATGTGCCAGGCTGGGTATCATACCCACCATAACCTCTAAAGGGAATCTCGGAGATGATGGCAGTGGCTAAGAGCAACCTAGCATCCCCCCCCCCCCCCCCCATCCCCACACGCAACTTTATGTTGCTAAATAAACAATACTAATAATGTAAGAAAACAAACATAAGTATTATATTCCCGACGGCATTTATGTTACTAAATAAACAATACTAATAATGTAAGAAAACAAACATAAGTATTATATTCCCGACGGCATTTATGTTACTAAATAAACAATACTAATAATGTAAGAAAACAAACATAAGTATTATATTCCCGACGGCATTTATGTTACTAAATAAACAATACTAATAATGTAAGAAAACAAACATAAGTATTATATTCCCGACGGCATTTATGTTACTAAATAAACAATACTAATAATGTAAGAAAACAAACATAAGTATTATATTCCCGACGGCATTTATGTTACTAAATAAACAATACTAATAATGTAAGAAAACAAACATAAGTATTATATTCCCGACGGCATTTATGTTACTAAATAAACAATACTAATAATGTAAGAAAACAAACATAAGTATTATATTCCCGACGGCATTTATGTTACTAAATAAACAATACTAATAATGTAAGAAAACAAACATAAGTATTATATTCCCGACGGCATTTATGTTACTAAATAAACAATACTAATAATGTAAGAAAACAAACATAAGTATTATATTCCCGACGGCATTTATGTTACTAAATAAACAATACTAATAATGTAAGAAAACAAACATAAGTATTATATTCCCGACGGCATTTATGTTACTAAATAAACAATACTAATAATGTAAGAAAACAAACATAAGTATTATATTCCCGACGGCATTTATGTTACTAAATAAACAATACTAATAATGTAAGAACACAAACATAAGTATTATATTCCCGACGGCATTTATGTTACTAAATAAACAATACTAATAATGTAAGAAAACAAACATAAGTTATATTCCCGACGGCATTTATGTTACTAAATAAACAATACTAATAATGTAAGAACACAAACATAAGTATTATATTCCCGACGGCATTTTCCCACCGTTTTTTGTTTTTGTTTTCCTTTTCCCTGCCTGACTTCCATGCAGCGACTGTGTGGTCAGTATATCATAGTAACTCTATGTAACTGCTTATTACTATCATCACTGACCTTGGTTATAACCCCCCTGCTACCACCACTGTTAACATTACCACTTGAACCAACCATTGTGCGAATCATCTGATAGGTTCCTGTGCGTGACAAATAACAAATCAATATCATAGTTTATCTGAACACTAAAGCCTCTATATCTTACCACCAACCTTTATGATCATTTTATACTATACGCGATCAAGCCGCTCAAGCGTATATACATGGTATGAAAAGGTAAACATTATACAATCAATGTGCGTATTTGGTAGGGATTTACATGGAAAAGATATATAAGGTCAATGCGCGTATGTGATAGCTACGGTATTTATCTTCCTATCCTTTTATTATATGAGCTTCCTACCATTAATACATCTTTAAATGAGTATATAATTATGGACACTTTAATTACCCTTTACATACCTATAATTTTGTTTACAATGTAGAAACCCGTCCACTATATTCATGTACAAGCAACCTTTTAGAGATCAATAGATATGTTGTTGCTTGTTTTCCTTTGATTCTCCCCTATTTTTCTCCATTACTTTGGAGATTTTAAGACATTTCACATCGTTAGTTTGGCGATATTATGACGCTTCACCCCATGCAGGTGTCGCTTGAAGGGGGTCTGTGTGTGTGTGTGTGTGTGTTTTTTTTTTTTTTTTTTTTTTAAAGAAAGTCTGGAAAGGCGTTTTTGTTAGTCTAGGGGACAAACTGAAATACAGTGCTCGAAAATGCCAACATTAAGCAAACTATCCTAATAACCCAAAGGACGTCGAATCAGATAGTGTTAACTGTATTTGATATGATATGATTGTTTCATTGTCATAGTCAAAAGGATTGAATATAGATATTTACTCCCCTCAAAGTATAATTCCCTTCAATTATCTGTCAGCGAAGATTGAGATTAAAGGATATGGAGTTGGGAGGCAAAAGAGGGAAAGTGGTGCTGGGTGGGACGAGAGGCGCCGGCTGATGGGTGACAGATGAATATGGAAGCGATTCATTTGTGTCTACCCATTGGGAACTAAGCCGCCTGGCAATAGATAGATAGATGCCCTTTCAGCACCATAACCAAATGTCAGTCTCATTATAGTTACGGTACCATTAGATGATTTTTTATAGTTTATAATATACCTCTAGGACTCAAAGGGGTAAATTCTATCTCAACATACCATCTGAATGACATAGATACATTTTTAAAACTGCCTTAAATCGTCTAAAGATAAGCAGAATACGACGAACATTACGTGATGGTGGTTTCTCTCTGTAGCGCAGCAGTTAATGGACCACGTAACTTGGAACATTATGATACCTTTAGAAAGGAAATGTTAAAAGCCGGTGTCGAACGAGCGTTTTTTCCGGCAATATTGTCTGGTATATTCTGAATTAGTATTGTAAATTATTTCAGTCTCTTGAAATAATTAACAAGCAGTTTAGTTGTCGATTTCAATGCGCAAATACCAAGATATAGGCCTAGTACAGTACTAGAAAAAATAAACTTGCTCTTCGAGCCATAGCGGGTATTTCAAAATTCTTGCCAGGGCCCATTAAAGTCAACTATAGTCCTTACTGTTTCTAGCTGTTAATCTTGGCTGGTGTCGTTGAGTAAATGTCAGCTAATAAGGTCAACAAGTATGGGTGCCACATTTTACATGAACTTACTAAATGCCTCGAACACAGGATCCGCATATGTAGGCTCGCCTATTAGGTCCTAACAACCTTGGTGGAACCGCAAACCTTGTGTGTACAGTAGCCGTGTGGTTAATATATAACTCTATGTAAATATATCTCTCTCTCTCTTTCTCTCTCTGCACAAAATAAACCACCTTGATGGAACCGCCAGTCTTGTGTGTACAGTAGCGGTGTGGTGGTCAATATAGAACTCTATGTAATTATCAGTCTTTGAATCACCGACATAACATATAACACTTCTTTAAATGCTCTAACTCTTATCTCTCTCTCTCTTTCTCTCTCTCAACCACTATCACATTAACAAAGCCACCTTATCACACAAACAGTTCACTAAAAAGTACATGGACAAGTATGCTGAAAAACAGGAAAATAGTCCACTTATGTCGCTATGTGGTGGATGGGGTTTTGGGTTACCTATAACATGTATAACTTCGATATAATTATCGTACTCGACGAGACAGATACACAGGAGAGGGAACGCGAAAGTGGTCCCAGACCCTGAGAACAGGAAGCTTCAATGTTATTTCTGTTCGGGCTCTCTCTCGTGTCGGCCACCCCCAGCAATGGGGTATGTGCCTGAGTATATACTATACATACATAACTTCGACATGCAACAATGCAATATAGTGCCTCTCTACACTTTATTCTCTCTCGCTCTCTCTCTCTCTCTCACTCTCTCTGTGTACACAATATATTTATAATGCGAATGATAGGATCATTTAAGATTCCTAGCTAGCCTCTTCTGTTGATACTCGAATATTTAACATTAATACATTAATAATATTTTGAAATATCCCCAAGACCCCCCTGCCAGATAAATGTGTACATTTTTCGGTATATGAATGTCCCGAAGGCTGATTCCTCTTAAACTACAGGTTCGCTATCGCTCGCTCGGAAAATATCGACACCTAAATGGCACGAAAGGTCTTAACATTGACAGAAATAGGGCCAAAGGTTTTAAAATCGCCAAACTAATGGGGCTAACGTCTTAAAATCTCAAAAGCAATAAGGATAAGGGAGATCAGGGGTCCAGATGAGTCCATATTATGTGCTTAGGATATTATGGTATCGTTTATCATGAAGGGAAAATGTATTATAAGTTATTTAGGTGGGAAGAACTATTGAGGCCTACTGTACATGTTATCAGCAGCCATTTTGGACACTCGGGACATTCACTGATCAACATTTATGTCACGTATTATTGTCGGAGGAATTGCTACGAAACACACAATGACTTCAAGCATAAATCCGGTAAGCTGTGTTGGTGGTGTAATGGTTTAGATGCTTATGTTCTGGGTATAGTGTTCCGAGTTCGAATCCCGGGATGTTTGTAATGGATGATTAATGTTAAGAACGGGGTGTTCCTTAATTATTGCATTATATATTGCAGAATCACGAAGAGTTGGACGGTATATACAGTATATATTACTCTTACTATTTCAGTTATGAATACCTAGAAATAAACAAGGCAGATATTTTAGCATACTAAACAAGCAAATAAAACTGATAGTATTTTATTTATTGGGAGTTGTCCATTTAGTTACAAGATTCCACTACTTAAACTTTTAGTGAATAATTATTACAACATAGCTGTCTAGAAATAAAACTGTTCGAAGCAAGAAACTATCAGCTTTCAAATTCGCTCTTATACTTCACCATTGACCATAGACAAAAATAAAAATAAACAAACGAAATAAATGGGCCATATGACAGGATGCAAAACAATTCCATTAATTCTGTAAAACTTTTCTCCATACTGATTAAAAACGTCATCCCGAGATTATAAGGATAAACGAAAACAACAATTCTGGGATGTTTGTCCGCACTTTTCCGAATGTAGGTATTTTAATTCTGCTAACCCCTTCTGTACCGGTGACGTCTTTGTTTCTTTATTCTGGCTACTATTAAACGATTAATTCCGTTTAAAAAGGGCCTACAGCAATAAAAAGGCTTCGAACTATCTCCCTTAACCCTTTGGACTGCCACAGATCCTTCTTAAACTGCACAAAATCGTCTAAACAAAGCCAGAATAAAATAAAAAAGCTTGCCGTTACAGAAGGGGTTACCCACTATAAGGACCAAACAAAATGGCGGTGTTTTCTTGTCTAACCAAACTATGCTTCTATCTGAACTGATGACACCACTATCACTACCCATTGTTACTAGTTACTATCCTTGTAAATACTATCTAATATCTAGGCATAGGTTTATTATTATGTCTATTTGTCTGAGTGTCTGTCTATAAATACTGTTTCTAGGCATAGGTTTATTATTATGTCTATTTGTCTGAGTGTGTCTATTAATACTGTGTCTAGGCATAGGTTTATTATTATGTTTATTTGTCTGAGTGTCTGTCTATAAATACTGTTTCTAGGCATAGGTTTATTATTATGTCTATTTGTCTGAGTGTGTCTATCAATACTGTGTCTAGGCATAGGTTTATTATTATGTCTATTTGTCTGAGTGTCTGTCTATCAATACTCTTTTTCTAGGCATAGGTTTATTATTATGTCTATTTGTCTGAGTGTCTGTCTATCAATACTCTGTTTCTAGGCATAGGTTTATTATTATGTCTATTTGTCTGAGTGTCTGTCTATCAATACTCTGTTTCTAGGCATAGGTTTATTATTATGTCTATTTGTCTGAGTGTCTGTCTATCAATACTCTGTTTCTAGGCATAGGTTTATTATTATGTCTATTTGTCTGAGTGTCTGTCTATCAATACTCTGTTTCTAGGTATAGGTTTATTATTATGTCTATTTGTCTGAGTGTGTCTATCAATACTGTGTCTAGGCATAGGTTTATTATTATGTCTATTTGTCTGAGTGTCTGTCTATCAATACTCTATTTCTAGGCATAGGTTTATTATTATGTCTATTTGTCTGAGTGTCTGTCTATCAATACTCTGTTTCTAGGCATAGGTTTATTATTATGTCTATTTGTCTGAGTGTCTGTCTATCAATACTCTGTTTCTAGGCATAGGTTTATTATTATGTCTATTTGTCTGAGTGTCTGTCTATCAATACTCCGTTTCTTTTCATCTGACGATAAAATGAATCCCTTAGCAGCAAATTTCTCGATACTTAAGGAAGAAATATGAAACTACTATGTCTCTGCATCCTTTAAATACCAAGTATATATAATTAGCATCACATTTCTCTACAGAATCTTCAAAATACCTGAACAATCTTGATGGGAACTTTGCCATTTACCGTCAGTTGAACACAAACAGAGCATAGTATAACCACTAAACAATAATCTACTTTGCCATTTACCGTCAGTTGAACACAAACAGAGCATAGTATAACCACTAAACAATAATCTACTTTGCCATTTACCGTCAGTTGAACACAAACAGAGCATAGTATAACCACTAAACAATAATCTACTTTGCCATTTACCGTCAGTTGAACACAAACAGAGCATAGTATAACCCCTAAACAATAATCTACTTTGCCATTTACCGTCAGTTGAACACAAACAGAGCATAGTATAACCACTAAACAATAATCTACTTTGCCATTTACCGTCAGTTGAACACAAACAGAGCATAGTATAACCACTAAACAATAATCTACTTTAACTATCTCTTAAAATTTCTCTTTGTCAAAATAGATAACTGTCATCTATACTTGGTTTTATTTCAGCTGATGGTAAACTGAATCCCTTAACAACTGAGTTCTGGAAACCTTGCTACATATAATGATAAACTGCCTGCAACATACTATTCCCTAGTTCTGGAAACCTTGCTACATATAATGATAAACTGCCTGCAACATACTATTCCCTAGTTCTGGAAACCTTGCTACATATAATGATAACTGCCTGCAACATACTATTCCCTAGTTCTGGAAACCTTGCTACATATAATGATAAACTGCCTGCAACATACTATTCCCTAGTTCTGGAAACCTTGCTACATATAATGATAAACTGCCTGCAACATACTATTTCCTTATATATATTTTATAATGTCCATTATAATTATATGTCCATCTTGGATGCCAAAGATTATATGTCCATCTTGGATGCCAAAGATTATATGTCCATTATAATTATATGTCCATCTTGGATGCCAAAGATTATATGTCCATTATAATTATATGTCCATCTTGGATGCCAAAGATTATATGTCCATTATAATTATATGTCCATCTTGGATGCCAAAGATTATATGTCCATTATAATTATATGTCCATCTTGGATGCCAAAGATTATATGTCCATTATAATTATATGTCCATCTTGGATGCCAAAGATTATATGTCCATTATAATTATATGTCCATCTTGGATGCCAAAGATTATATGTCCATTATAATTATATGTCCATCTTGGATGCCAAAGATTATATGTCCATTATAATTATATGTCCATCTTGGATGCCAAAGATTATATGTCCATTATAATTATATGTCCATCTTGGATGCCAAAGATTATATGTCCATTATAATTATATGTCCATCTTGGATGCCAAAGATTATATGTCCATTATAATTATATGTCCATCTTGGATGCCAAAGATTATATGTCCATTATAATTATATGTCCATCTTGGATGCCAAAGATTATATGTCCATTATAATTATATGTCCATCTTGGATGCCAAAGATTATATGTCCATTATAATTATATGTCCATCTTGGATGCCAAAGATTATATGTCCATTATAATTATATGTCCATCTTGGATGCCAAAGATTATATGTCCATTATAATTATATGTCCATCTTGGATGCCAAAGATTATATGTCCATTATAATTATATGTCCATCTTGGATGCCAAAGATTCAGACTAAAACGTTTCCTATTATTTGACCAGCTTAACCCTTTCTGTACCGATGTCGTCGTTCTAGCTTTATCCTGGCTACTATTAGACGATTTTATTCATCTTAAAAGGGGCCTCCAGTAGTTAATAGACTTCGAACTATCTCACTTAACTATTCTTAATACCACAGATCCTTTTTTAACTGCACAATATCCTCTAAATATAGTTAGAATACATTAAAACGACGTTGCCGGTACAGAAGGGGTTAAATAGCCTAGGGTCGCCAACGATTATGACTAAAACGTTTCATATTATTTGACCAGCCTAGATAGCCAGAGGTTGCCAATTCAGACAAAAACGTTCCCTATTCGTAGGCCAGAAGTATGTAACGTTTGTAAGCACAAACTGAGAAGGTATTCACTAGTGACATTATTTAGAAAACTTTACAACCGACCCAAATGACAGAGACATAATGGCATATGTCAAAGAACACATTTGGGTTATGAATTCCCGGCAAAATGTACCTTTGAAAAATAAAACTGCCTCCAATACTTTAGAAACGTTCACCTTCACCATACCCACACCTCAGGTCAGGTGAAGGATGTAGAGAGGGAAGCTGTTGGAGTGGCTTTGTTATGTGTGTTATTAGTCTGTAAACGTTCACCTTCACGATACCCACACCTCAGGTCAGGTGAAGGCATTGAGGGATAAGCTTTTACAACGGCACCTCTTAGCTACTTTCTACTTTTTCCTATTTCCTGAAGGATGTAGAGAGGGAAGCTGTTGGAGTGGATTTGTTATGTGTGTTATTAGTCTGTAAACGTTCACCTTCACCATACCCACACCTCCTCCTGGGATGTCTGGCAGACAAAAACGTTTCCTATTATTTGCCCAGCTTGAATACGAGGTGCCGTTGTAAAAGCTTACTTAAGGGAGCCCACCTCGTTTTTTTTTCTCTTTCTCTCCCTCTCTCTTTAGCTTGTATCCATTCGACCCCATTCAGCCTACTGCTTTAAGACGTTTACCCCCATCCAGGTGTCAATATTTTCCTGGCGAGCGGTAGCGAGCCAGCACATATATATATATTTTTTTTGACAGCAAGCTAAATTTGTACATTTTTCGATAGAAAAATGTCTCCGGCGAAGCCGGACTTCTCCAAACAATGCTGGCTCGCTATCGCTCGCCAGGAAGAAATCGACACCTGGATGGGGATAAACGTCTTAAAATAGTTGACTGAATGGGGCCGAATGGATACAAGCCAGGGAAAGAGAGAAAAGGAGAGAAAGATAAACAAAAGCCGGTGACCCCCTTAATGATATCCTCACCTTCTGGGCCATCTGGCAGACGCTACCCAGCCCAGGGGGAACAATGAGACCGGCCTATCATAGATGTGAAGAGCCGGGCACTCCAGAACCCAGATAATGTATTGTATAAATCTGTTGGTGTCATCCCGAGCGGTTCATTTGAGGGACAGACGTGGTGAGAGGGGGACGTCGCTATCTACTCCGACATCTGTGAGTCAATTAAAGTTAGCTCTAATTGTGTTGGGGACTTAATTAGAGAGAGAGACCGTTACTTAGAGACAGATCGAGATATGTGTTAATTAAAGTTAGCTCTAATTGTGTTGGGGGCTTAATTAGAGAGAGAGACCGTTACTTAGAGACAGATCGAGATATGTGTCCATTAAAGTTAGCTCTCATTGTGTTGGGGGGCTTAATTAGAGAGAGAGAGAGAGACCGTTACTTAGAGACAGATCGAGATATGTGTCCATTAAAGTTAGCTCTAATTGTGTTGGGGGCTTAATTAGAGAGAGAGAGATACCGTTAGTTAGAGACAGATAGAGATAGTTATGTGTGAGAAAAAGGTATACAATGCTATGCGAGTCAATTAAATCTAGCTCTAATTATGCTGGGGTTAACTAGAGAGAGAGATAGAGACATTTTATTTGTGAGAGAGAGCAGCATACAAAAAGAGAGACGCTATCAACCTCTGATCTGCGAGTCAATTAAAGTTAGCTCTAATTGTACTGGGGGTTAATTAGAGAGAAAGAGATATAGATAGTTTATTTGTGAAAAAGACGCCATCAAAAACTAAGACATAACAAAAGATAAATCGAACATAACCGATAAAAAAAAAAAAAAAAAAAAAAATTATAGTTATTATCCAAATACAATAACTAATAACTCGCTTTAAAATAATATTGTTCATGACAACAGGTGTAGGCCTATAATTATACTGTATATATATATATATTGTTTTGGTCCAAATGCCCATGTACAGTATAAATGTAATATGTTCATACCCTTGATTTACTTTTTGTAGCCACAAACTGCAACTTTGTGCATCTCTCCCTCTCTCTTTGGCTTGTATCCATTCGGCCCCATTCATCCTACTGTTTTAAGACGTTTACCCCCATCCAGGTGTCAATATTTTCCTGGCGAGCGGTAGCGAGCCAGCATATACAGTATATATTTTTTGTTTTGACAGCAAGTTAAATTTGTACATTTTTCGATAGAAAAATGTCTCCGGCGAAGCCAGATTTCTCCATACAATGCTGGCTCGCTATCGCTCGCCAGGAAGAAATCGACACCTGGATGGGGGTAAACGTCTTTATTGATAATAACCCCATTGGGTTATATTAAAGGGTTTAAGGGGAGGTTTTTAGTTGATTTCCTTGACTTCCATCAACCTTAAAATTACACCCCCTTGAGTCCCTTTCAAGATAAATTTGTACATTTTTCGGTAGAAAAATGTCCCGGCCGAAGGCCGGTTCCTCTTAAATTACAGGCTCGCTATCGCTCGCCAGGATAAAATAGACACCTGAATTGCACGAAAGGTCTTAATATGGGGTGAAAGTTCTTAAAATCGCTAAACTAATGGGGCAAACTTGTTATAATATCAATAGCAATGGGGCTAAACATGAGGGAGAAAGGGGTCCAGAAAACAATCCCTCAAGTGGAGACCTCCCCTTAAAGCAGTCTGTAAAACCGGTATCACACGAGTGATTTGTCCCTCAACGTTCATCCTCAACACTGGTCTGGCAGCTTTTGAGGTTAACATTAAAAATACTTTGGTTGCCTAAATTTATCTTTCATCAGTATACTTTCCCATACGAGTGCAACATATTCCAGACATGTTGACAGAGAAATGTTGATCATCGAATGTTGACTATAAAAGCTCTCGTGTGATACCGGATGTGTTAATTATAAATATATACTGTAGAGATAGTTTTAATTGTGTTTGTGTTCATATTAATTAAAGAGATACGTCTAACCGAGGGTGCCAAATTAGAGATAACTATACAAAGCTTAATGTATTTATATTTAATATCCATGTTTACGCCTCCAACTTCTTCATAGCCGGAATCTCGTAAGAAGTCAATAACATTATGAAACGCAATCACAAGCTCTAAAAGTAATGCATATATAACAAAGTATATAAGGTATATGTATAGTGATCAACTTTCTATATATAACAAAGTATATAAGGTATATGTATAGTGATCAACTTTCTATATATAACAAAGTATATAAGGTATATGTATAGTGATCAACTTTCTATATATAACAAAGTATATAAGGTATATGTATAGTGATCAACTTTCTATCCTTGTATTAGATGGGTTTATTACCAATTTAACCTTTAAATGGGTAGATTATTATGGACACTTTAATTACCTTTTCACACCCAATATATATTACAGGGTACCGGTAGTGATAAATATTTAGATTTATGCAGAATTATACACATCGGAAACAAGAGATCATTCGATATAATGTTTTCCCCTATATGTATGAAGGAGACAAAAGCAGATTGCCTGTAAAGAGTGTCTCCCCCAAAGCCAAAAGAGTGACAAGGCCGAATTCAAGGGACGTTGGGGTTGAAATGCCTGGACACACGAAGTTTAAAGCAGTTTAAGTCATACAATTGGGGAAAGATTGATTGAGGGAGAGAGTTCCAGAGTTCACTTGTTGAGTAGAAGAAAGACAAAATGTGCCAATTATAGGGTTGGAGAGCGGGACAGAATAAGAGTGGGACTGTGTTGAAAGGCAGGTGCCTCGCACTCACCGCAAGGGAGGGGGTATGCACTGAAAGAGATCTGAAGAACACAGATTGTTGTAATATTGATAGTAGAGTAAAAGAGATACACCATACCCTTTACCCTTTACCCTATATTGATAGTAGAGTTAAAGAGATACACCATACCCTTTACCCTTTACCCTTTATTGATAGTAGAGTAAAAGAGATACACGATACCCTTTACCCTTTACCCTATATTGATAATAGAGTAAAAGAGATACACCATACCCTTTACCCTTTACCCTATATTGATAGTAGAGTTAAAGAGATACAACATACCCTTTACCCTTTACCCTATATTGATAGTAGAGTTAAAGAGATACACCATACCCTTTACCCTTTACCCTATATTGATAGTAGAGTTAAAGAGATACAACATACCCTTTACCCTTTACCCTATATTGATAGTAGAGTTAAAGAGATACACCATACCCTTTACCCTTTATTGATAGTAGAGTAAAAGAGATACACCATACCCTTTACCCTTTACCCTATATTGATAGTAGAGTAAAAGAGACACACTTTACCCTTTACCCTATATTGATAGTAGAGTAAAAGAGATACACTTTACCCTTTACCCTATACTGATAGTAGAGTGAAAGAGATACACTTTACCCTTTACCCTATATTGATAGTAGAGTAAAAGAGATACCCTTTACCCTTTACCCTATATTGATAGTAGAGTGAAAGAGATACACCATACCCTTTACCCTTTACCCTATAGGCTGTTTTTCCCCAGCTTATGATAAATTGCCATGTCTCCATATTAATTGTTCAAGTATTCCGAAGACTCTGTATTCATATTATCACCAACCCACCAATTGACTTACATAATATATAAACCTAATTAAATAAATAAATGAAGCTAATGAAAATATGTGGTACTCCAAGGATTCGAACTTAGGATAATCACACCGAAATACATTGCTGTTCAAAAAAAAAAAAAAAAAAAAAAAAAAAAAAATTAGCATGAATTTGACGAAGAGACAAGTTTTATATCCGTTGAAACATGAGCTGCTTAGGGATTCAGCTGACCGTCAGTGGATATACTGTGTAACTGACTTAGGGATTCAGCTGACCGTCAGTGGATATACTGTGTAACTGACTTAGGGATTCAGCTGACCGTCAGTGGATATACTGTGTAACTGACTTAGGGATTCAGCTGACCGTCAGTGGATATACTGTGTAACTGACTTAGGGATTCTGTTCAACATTTATCAAACAAAAATCATCAATGCCACGGAAATTATATAGAGGAAAATATCGCTTTAATATAACCCTTTCTAGCAGATGAGTCTAGGTATTACCAACAATTTCAGTGGCAAATATCACAACATACATGCATACATACATACATACACTACATACATACACTGACACACACATACATGCACACATACGGATAAATACATACTTACACATGCATATTGGTCACATACTGTATATACACAAAGAGTTACAAGAACACACATTGCTTACTGTACATATACGAACACACACATATACTGTACAATTCAACATTATACACATAATACATACATTACACACATACAATACAAACATACACATATACTGTACATATTAAACACATGCATACATAATGAGTTACACAATATGGTGACCTGGTCCTTGTTATGCGACTCTCTCTCTCTCTCTCTCTCTCTCTCTCTCTCTCTCTCTCTCTCTCTCTCTCTCTCTCTCTCTCTCTTTCAAATTTACTAATCCCATATATTTTCTTCCACCCATAAGTTACGACGAACAATATTATTCAAACCCACTTGTCATTTCCACACACAAATAATAATAATATTTTGGGTAGTTAGGGAGCCTCTGAACAATGTAATATTCCTCGACAAGTCAGCATTAGCTATATAAGTCTATTAGTTGAGGTACCTGGTAAAATAAAGGCATACAGATATGACCTGTAGAGAGGGTCATTGGATATATTTTGTGGGATGTTTGAGAAAAGTTATATACCTAACTATGCAAAAGTAGTATATAAATGTGTTGAGATACTGAAGTAAAATATGTAGATGCAGAGTTATAATAACCAATACTATGTGACGTAGGTATCCTGCGTCAAGAGAGAGAGAGAGAGAGAGAGAGAGAGAGAGAGAGAGAGAGAGAGAGAGAGAGAGAGAGAGAGAGAGAGAGAGAGAGAGAGAGAGAAAGGTGAACCGTACCGTGCCTATGAATAAATATATTAGTACAACTCTGTGTCACTTTGTCAGTCAATATATATTCAAATATAAATTGTTTAATGTCCAAACTCTAATTATATTTCATTAGTTTGTTAATATGTGCGTGTGTGCATGTGTGTGTGTTACTCAGTTACTCAGTTACTCAGTTACTTGTTCGTCAAGGGGAATCCACGCAATGCGAGCTAAGCACATTATTATCGTGTGTGTGTGTGTGTGTGTGTGTGTGTGTGTGTGTGTGTGTGTGTGTGTGTGTGTGTGTGTGTGTGTGTGTGTGTGTGTGTGTGTGTGTGTGTGTGTGTGTGTGTGTGTGTGTGTGTGTGTGTGTGTGACTAGCACTAATCGATTTAGATATAAAAATGTCTTTCGTAGTCATGGGGTATCCTGTTTCGTAGTCATGGGGTATCCTGTTTTACTCCACAAAAGAAAGAGAAAACCCCAAACACATTCACACATGCAAAACACAAACATGCACACGCATATGCAAACAACAAACATAAACGCACACACACAAACATGCACACAGACATATGAAATGACACCCACACCCACACACAACACATACACACACACACGCAACACACACACACCCAACACACACACAAACATGCACACAGACATATGAAATGACACCCACACCCACACACAACACACACACACGCAACACACACACACCCAACACACACACAAAGACAGCACACACACACCCAACACACACACAAAGCATCCCCAACTTAAGACATCCCAGATCTACTCATTAACAGTTCTTGGTCTACTCTACAGTATAAGGTTGGTTTAATTCAACACTAATTAGCTCTTTATGTGTGTGAGTACCTGGGAGAGTTACAAGGAATACTTATTATCTCAAAGATGTTGCGGTCAATTACGGGGAGATACTCGAAGTGGAAGGCGAGAGATATTTTAGTGCATTACACTCATTACAGAGTGTGCAGAGAGAGAGAGAGAGAGAGAGAGAGAGAGAGAGAGAGAGAGAGAGAGAGAGAGAGAGAGAGAGAGAGAGAGAGAGAGAGAGAGAGAGAGAGAGAGAGAGAGAGAGAGAGAGAGAGAGAGAGAGAGAGAGAGAGAGATAATGTGTGTGTGTGTGTGTTATAAAATCATATGCAGGGTTAACTCATTGAATTATTGAGAACAATAAATGAGCTTGATAATGTGGATAATACATTGTAACAAGATGCTTTACAGTAATATGAATATTGAATTTGAATTGAATTGAATTGAATTGAAATCTTTTTATTTAGCCTTTAGTATACAATACAATTTTGCTTACAAATGATTTGTTAAAAAACAAAAATATATAATAATAATACCAAAAAATAAGGCTGAGCCTTTTGAGAGATGTCTCTCTTAAAGGCACCTGGCTATAACTCGATCTATCAAAATACAATTGTATATAATACACTTAGTCACAGCTATGTGCCCCGGGAACTACGTGTTGTAAAGATTTTTTCTAAATTCGAAAAGGGATGAATGTAGGCAAAATATAATAACATAAAACAAATTAAATTAATGGTGATTAACCCTGAGGTCACACTCACTTCCCAGAGCTCACAGACGATTGTTCATTATCACAATTACCCATGTAATACCATTTACAAAAATTGAATATATATAACATACATTGTACAACTATTGACTTGATGTTCAAAGGCCATACTCGCAATTATACCCACAATTCGACACAAAGACACATACGCTTCCTTAACAGTATATGCCTAATTAGTAAAGGACATAAACTTTGTTGTGCATGGAATACACACTTACACCATTCATTTAGACCTATATATGAGAACATGGTAAATAATTTACTGTAGACTATAATATATCCATTTCTATAAAACAAAACAAAAAAACAAAAAAACAAATGCATACAAATGCCAACTAGGCTACACATACATTATATACACCTTTACAGACAAAAATAGAAGCATGTTTATTACAAAACAGTATTCAAGCTCATTCAACCCTTTACGTGACTCTACATATATATACACACACAGCCAGCGTAAATATTATTAAAGGTTATACATTTGTCGATCTAGGTGATAGGGATGTTGTAATTATTGGTAGTATAATTGGTGATATACTTATTTTAGTAGTCACCGTTGATATCGTGTTAATAGAATTTGTTTTAATTGTCTCTTAAACTGAGATATTTCCTGTATATTTCTTAAATTTTTAGGTAATCCGTTCCACACCTTAACTCCATGATATTTTGTACATGTCTGAGCTTGACTAGAAGTCATGAGAGGAATTCTTAATAGATCAGCTCCCCTTAAATTGTACCTTTCATTGTTACTAGGTGTAAACAAATAAGTTCTATCAAGGTTATGCAGACATTTAAATACGAAAAGCGCACTGCAATAAGTATTGATATCCTTAAATTTAAATAATTCAAGTTTACTAAAAAGTTCATTGGTGTGGGCATATCTTGATTTATGTGATATAGTTCTAATTATTCTTTTTTGTGATTTTTCAATAGTTAATAATTTGGTTTTACTAGTTGCCACCCAAATTGTTTGGCAATATAACAACTGTGGATAGATAAGACTATAATATAATTGTTTTAGAGCACTAATATTAAAGCAGTGTCGTGTAAGGTAGAGTATGCCACATTGCTTATTAAGTTTGTTTTTCAAATCATGTATATGTATACCCCACGACAGCCTGCTATCCACCACAACACCAAGACACTTTATATGTTCCTCCTCCTTTAGTACATTATTTACAATCTTAATTGGTGCTAAATTTTGAGCGATAGATATATTCCTCTTAAAAATTATATACTTAGTTTTGTCAATATTAAGAGTAAGCTTATTAGCTTGTATCCACCTTGCTATGTTATTTAGCTCATTATTGACTAAATCTATTAGGAAACGTAGATCCCTGTGTCTGGCATACAAAGTGCTATCATCGGCAAATAACAGGAATAGTGCTAGAATATAGTGCTAGAGTTAATAAAATCATTAATATATAAAATGAAGAGCAGTGGGCCCAATACAACACACAACCAAGACCTGGAATTTAATGCTAGAGATTTAAAACAAATATGTGAAGAAACCTGTTCACATATAAGCCCTATTCAACTTATTTTGAACAATCATTAAGTATAATAGTTTAAAAAGAAAAGTGGTAGTGTTATTTCACACTTTGCAATGCTTTCATAATTATTTTCATTATTAATGTATAATGTTCACTTGGAATGGACCGGAAGGTGTCTGGGATACTATCTGCTTACCCTGTGTGTGTGTCTGTCTCTCACGCTCTATCACTCTCATACATAGACACGCACACACTCTCTCTCTCTCACACACACATTCAGTCTCTCTCTCTCACACACACACTCTTTCTCTCATACACACTCAGTTTCCCTCTCTCTCACACACTCACATTCCCTCTCACACACACTCACTCTCTCTAACACACGCCCCCCCCCCCCCCCCCCCCCTGGTACGTATTGTCCCATGTCCCCGTACAGTACACTACAGTATAGGTTATTAAGGCACTAGTTGGCACCCCCTAACATTTGACCTCTGGGGGGCTCTCTGGAGGGTCTAGCTGGCACCCCTCATTTAATCCTTGGCCCTGTCCCCGTGTATAGTGTTGTGTTGTGTTGTGTTGAGTGGTGAGTTTGGTGCTTGTAGTGTATCTTAAAATGTGGTTTGTGAATTATAGTGAAAAGAAGTATGGTACCGGTATATTGTAATTTGTGGTAAGCTTTTATTAATCTTAATTAATTAATGTTAGATATTTATTTGGCTTTCGTTAGCAGTATTATTTATAGTATTAACTCTTTCGTGTACTGGAAAGACGCACCTGCGTCTTTCTGTGATACTTAAGGCATTTGGAACATCAGGGAAGTTTAGAAACATTTAGTTAAGCCTTTTCAACCCCTGCAGTTGTCTTTGAGTGAGGTTATTGGCAGAAACATAATTTTGGAGACCTAAATATTATGAGATTAGGAGAATTATATATATATATATATATATATATATATATATATATACCGGTATATATTAAGTGGCATCTTAAGAGACTGAATTTGGCACACTAACACGTGACCTATGGCTCTGTGGGTCTAGCTGGCACCTTTATTTAATCTTAGGCTCTGTCCCCGAATAGTAGTTTGGTGTAAATGTGGTGTGAGTGTAGTGGCAGTGTGGTGAGTGTGTGGTAAGTGTGGTGCAATTGTGGTGCAATTGTGGTGAGTGTGGTGGTAAATGTGGTGGTAGTGTGGTGAGTGTGTGGTAAGTGTGGTGTAATTGTGGTGAGTGTGGTGTAAGTGTGGTGAGTGTGGTGGTAGTGTGGTGTAATTGTGGTGAGTGTGGTGTGAGTGTGGTGGTAGTGTGGTGTAAGTGTGGTGAGTGTGGTGTAAGTGTGGTGAGTGTGGTGTGAGTGTGATGATTGATGGAGGTCATAGTGCTTATTATACAGAGTGGTTATTTTGTGGTCATGCTTTAGTGGTGATTAAGGGGGGATGGACCGGTTTTCTGGACCACTTTCTCCCTCATGTTTAACCCCATTAGTTTTCAGATGTTAAGATGTTTGCCCCATTAGTTAATATGGTTTTGATGACGAGTAATGATGCTAGTTGTAGTGATAATGATGACAGTAGTGATGATGGTAGTGACGATGTTTTAACCCCATTAGTTTTCAGATGTTAAGATGTTTGCCCCATTAGTTAATATGGTTTTGATGACAAGTAATGATGATAGTTGTAGTGATAATGATGACAGTAGTGATGATGGTAGTGACGATGGTGACAGTAGTAGTATACTGTATAGTAATGATGGTGAAAGTTGTAGTGATGATGAGAGTAGTAGTGATGATGAGAGTAGTAGTGATGATGAGAGTAGTAGTAATGATGGTAAGAGTAGTAGTGATGACTATAATAGTAGTAGTGCTGCTGATAGAGAGAGAGAGAGAGAGAGAGAGAGAGAGAGAGAGAGGGAGAGTGAGAGAGAGAGTGAGAGTGTGTGTGAGTGTTATATTATCAGTGTTCCGGTACATATAGTTTATAAAGTAGATGCTGGTGTCCTTGTCCTAACTACCATGAACCCACTATAATATTAACTACCATTACTACCATCATGTAACTTTGTCCCCTACAATATCCCTCACAACTTAATTACTATAGTCAGTTCATTTTAGGTTGGGCAGAAATCCTAACCTCTAACCTCTGTAACTCAAAAAGTACCGGAATAATCGAGCTCATGTTTCTACCCACTAGGAAGATTTGGCCAGGGAATAGGTGTGGCAATTGACAGCTCATTTGCTCCAGCCCCTTTTGAGTTACAGAGGTTAGAGGTAATTACGATGTCTACCCAACCTAGAATGAACGGACTATAGTGTTACCACCATAGTTGTCTCTTAAGGGGAGCTTTTTTTAGTGTCCTCGCTAGACCTCCATCAATCTTTAAAAAATAACCCTTAGACCCCCCTCTCAGATATAACCCTTAGACCCCCCTCTCAGATATAACCCTTAGACCCCCCTCTCAGATATAACCCTTAGACCCCCCTCTCAGATATAACCCTTAGACCCCCCTCTCAGATATAACCCTTAGACCCCCCTCTCAGATATAACCCTTACACCCCCCTCTCAGATATAACCCTTAGACCCCCCTCTCAGATATAACCCTTAGACCCCCCTCTCAGATATATAACCCTTAGACCCCCCTCTCAGATATAACCCTTAGACCCCCCTCTCAGATATAACCCTTAGACCCCCCTCTCAGATATATAACCCTTAGACCCCCCTCTCAGATATAACCCTTAGACCCCCCTCTCAGATATAACCCTTAGACCCCCCTCTCAGATATATTTGTACGTTTTTCGGTAGAAAAATGTCCTTGCCGAAGGCCGCTTCCTCATAAATTACTGACTCGCTATCGCTCGCAGGAAATAATCGATACTTAAATGGCACGAAAGGTCTTAGAAATAACTTAAATGGGGCGAAAGGTCTTAAGATCGTTAAACTAATGGGGCAAGCGTCCTATAATCTCAAACTAATGGGGCTAAGAATGAGGAAGAAGGAGGGCCACAAAAACGACCCCTCTCCCCTGGGAGTGGGATGAACCATACTCTCTACTTATCAAAAACCTACATTATTTTGGCATTTCTCTTTTATATCGAAGTTTACGGCTTCAACTTCCTTATAGCATGAAACTCGCAAGTACTCAATTGACTGTTAGGGTAGCTTAACCCTTTCAGTACCGGCGACGTCCTTTTAACTATATTCGGACTATTATTAGACGGTGTTAACCAGTTTATAAAGGGCCTTTCAACAATGACCCAGGCTTCGAACTATATCACTTAAGGGGAGGTATTTAGTTTGTTCCCTAGACCTCCATCAAGCTTAAAATTACACCCCCTTGAGTCCCTTTCAAAATAAATTTGTACATTTTTCGGTAGAAAAATGTCCCGGCCGAAGGCCGGTTCCTCTTAAATTACAGGCTCGCTGTCGCTCGCCAGGATAAAATCGACACCTGAATTGCACGAAAGGTCTTAATATGGGGTGAAAGTTCTTAAAATCGCTAAACTAATCGGGCAAACGTTTTATAATATCAAAAGCAATGGGGCTAAACATGAGGGAGAAAGGGGTCAAGGAAAAAAAACCCTCAAGTGGAGATCTCCCCTTAACCATTTTGACTACCACAGATCCTTCGTGTGAACTGCATACAATCCTCTAAATACTGGATAACTACAATACAATGAACACAATACTGGATAACTACAATACAATGAACACAAACATCGCCGATATAGAAGGGGTTAACAGCGACATTGGGTGTGAGGAGGCTGCTCAATCAGGCAAATTCCGCCAGATATTATAATTCATTCATAAAATTACACATAGCAGTCGCCATAGAGGGGGAAGGGAGGGGGGGGGGGGGGGAATAGGGGGGTTTGAACCGGAAATACCCCCCCCCTCCCCTCTCTCTCTCTCTCTCCTACCCATCCACATACGTACACTGGAGATTTTGGAATATAAAAGATCGGTCATCGTTTCCTGTGAATGTCATTTTGGTGTCATACTTATCAATCAAAGGGGTTATAATTATGTTAACTTTGATCATGGAGAATTGTTTAGGGTGGAGTTTTTAAGGGGAGGCAGACCGTTTTGCTGGACCCCCTTCTCCCTAATGTTTAGCCCCACTAGTTTTGAGATTATAAGACGTTCGTCCCATTAGTTTGGCGATTTTAACACCTTTCGCCCCATTTCGTTGTCAATTTTAAGACCTTTCGTGCTATTTAGGTGTCGAGCCTGCAATTTTAAGAGGAACCGGCGTTCGGCCGGTACATTTTTCTACCGAAAAATGTACAAATTTATCTTGAAGGGAGGGTCTAGTGGGTGTTTTTATGAGCTTGATGGAGGTCTAGGGAGGAAACTAAACAAATATATGAATAAATGAATTAATAGACCGAACAAACGGTCAGTCTCCCCTTAACCCAAAGATCCGACTCTATTATATATCTTGTACTAGCACTGACGAATGTGTTTGAAGGAGACAAAATGCAGGTTAGGTGTAAAGAGAGGATAATGACACCAGTGGTACTAATATGGCGGATATTGGCCAATGGTTGTTACTGTAGGGTCTCTAACACACACACACACGCACACGCACACACACACACACACACACACACACACCATAGTGAAGCCGTATGAATGACAGAACTAGTTGACCATTGTCGTTCATACAGATCACGTCAAAGCCCAAGTGTGTCACGGATTAAAACATTTTGGAGGGACACTGTAAAATACGGTACTTCACATCTCTTAAGGGGAGATGGCTTGTTTTTATAGACCCCCTTCTCCCTCATGTTTAGCCTCATTAGTTTTGAGATTTTAAAACGGTCGGCCTATTAGTTCGGTGATTTTAAGAACTTTCACCCCATTATTTGTTGCCAATATTAAGACCTTTCGAACAATTTAGGCGTTGATTTTTTATCCTGGCGATTGATAGCGAGCCTGTATTATAGTAGTAACCGGATCCTGGAGGTGTTTTTAAAGCTTGATGGAGGTCTAGGGAGGAAACTAAGAAGATGATAAAAGATACAGTAGATAAATAAGTAAATAAATACGCCCATCCCCCCTTGACACATTTTGTATGAAAACTGGAAGCACTTCATTATCTCTTGAATTGATATATTAACCCCTTCCGAATATGATGACGCATTTCTCCCTATATTCCAGCTATTATTAAAAGAGTGTATGCAGTTTAGGAAGGCTCTCTAGGAATCAAAGGTGTAAACACTATTTGCACTACACCTCTGACTTCCAAAATGAATAAAATCATCTAATAATAGCCAGAATAAGCTGTCAAATCACGCCATAGTCCTCAAGGGGGTAGGAATTTATTGCTGCATAATTAACAAAAGCTTCCTCATATTTGTCATCCAAATTTGAATCGACATTAACTAATGCATTTTACTTTCGTTACAGACACCGATTCCAAAAGACTACTATCACACGGGACTATAGAAGAGCATCATAGCAGTGGATTACATCACTGAACAAATAGCACTAGACTAGAACATTGGAACATTGAACTGAAACAGATCATCGAGCCATAGCAGTGGATAATAAGTCTGTCAGTCAGTATCCAGCCCTTACTCCCACAAGGGGTAGGGAGGATTAGCAAGAAACACGAGAAAGGAAAGGAAGGTAACAGGAGAAGAACACATATAACAGTTTGCCCAAAAAAAAACAAGCACACAAACATCCAAATAAACATTGGATAATATTGATATATCAGCACATTGTAGTATACCGAACATGATCAAATTCCTTTACTATTCCAGTGTATCATAGCATCGAATCATAGCACTGATACTAACCATTGATGCAATAGCAGTGAATTATAAGCATGGGATAAAATTACTACATCATCGCATTGTTTATAATACCTAGTATCGTCTGCTAGGAAATCTTATTATAAATCGAGTTTTACCTCTATGTAATTTTAATAATATAACAATGAACCATAGAGGGAGCATTGCAACCTTTACTATGACATAAACTACAACATTTAACTATAGAAATACACCATACCACATCTCTATAGCCTTCATACATATTATCGCACCAATGCTTGCAACATAGCCACATTGCAACATTACATTGATCAACAGGATTCACCCCCAATGTACGCAAGATGCACCGAGGAGAGAGCTCGTGTACAACCGCCTGCACAAGTACCTGGTACACTCATATGGCATAAATTTAAAACAGTGAACATTGCTTGCGGGAAAACACTGACTCGGGCATGTGTTTGATGGAAGGTTTCAAAATAGTTCGTCATGGTGTCAAAATTGTAGTATATGCAACTTTTTCACTACAGACACATTTACATGAAAATACACTTTGAGCCAATGTAAAGGAACAAACTGCTTAAGAAAATACATAGTATGAATACAACGTGAACATTTGCTAAAAACAACAAAACTATGGCAAATAAGTGCGAAAAAGGAATAAGACAGTTTTAATAAAAAATATGAAAATCAATCCTAAGACGCGAACAAATAATTCATTACAAGACAATCAATATAAACTTTGATTACATATTGTTTATCTTTAAATAGAAAAGCAACTAGACCCCATCGAGGTCAATGAAAAGCCTTGCCTGCTCTTATAGCTAACCTAGATTCATATTATCACCAACCCACCAATAAATTTACAAATCTAGCCTACCTAATTAATGAAATCAATGAAACTAATGAATACATGTGGTATTCCAAGGATTCGAACCTAGGATAATCACACCAAAATTACGCGCACTAACCATTACGCTATCAAGACAGTTAGGCTTGAAAATTGCAACAATAAAACTACCGATGAAAAACACAACCCTACCCCATCGAGGTCGACCAGAAGCCTTGCCTGATCTTATAGCTAACCCAGAACCCGCGGGCAAACAGTATACTATATGAGTACCAACATGGACGCTCTGTTGCCTCAGCTGGATGAGACGTGGACGCTGCCGGCTTTAGAAGGTGAGAGACTAAAACTGCATACCTAACTCTGCAAATTTAATAATTATTTCTACTATATTGGTTATTATATTATCTATTATAAGATTCAACATATATTAAAATAAAGTATCCATAATATCAACTTGTAACAGTAATCTGTTCTTGAGTGGTTCTATATCCATACCTAATAATTGTATATTAAGGTAAAGAACAATTTGATCATATGGTGTTATTTCTAAATACCTTCTATATCTATAGAGTCATGGAACCTCCTATAGAGCCCTTGTAAAGTTATGAAGTAAAATGGGGTAATATCCGGTAGGTTGTACGGTGTTGCGGCATTCATCTCAGTGCCATACATACCCAATTGCTGATTCAGGCGTCTAGGATTCCTATACCCCAATATGCTAGTTATCTGTATATATTTATGTTAAATGTATTATATGTTACCGTATATTATAAATGATAGAAGCTAATAATCTTGATAATTTGCACAGGTATGGAAGGGGACATAGACTCGGGTTATGATGAAGCCTCTCTCTCCCCCCTGAGCCTCCTGCCCCCTACACCTCCACCCACAGCTTCACCAAGGGGGTTCAACTTCTCTCCTTCACCCACCCACAACTTCAATGGATCCGGTGAGTAGATTTGGATTCACACATACATATTTCATATTTTTCCCTATGTGTATGAAAGAGACAAAAGGCACGCTATCTGTAACACGAGTACCCCCCAAGGCTGAAAGAGTGACAGAGCCAAATTCAAGGTATGTTAGAGTCAAAATATATGGACAACCGAAGCTTGAAGCAATTTAAGTCATAAGATGAGGGAAAGCTAGATTGAGGGAGAGAGTTCCACAGCTTACTAGTTGACTAGAAGAAAGACAGGGAAAATCGGGTTACTCCTGGGTTAGAGAGTTGGACAGAATAGGGGTGGGAATATGTTGAAAGGCGGGTGCCCTCCACTCTCCGTAAGGGAGGAGGTATACATTGAGAGAGTTCTAATTATTGTAATAGAGGTAGAAGAGTGTAGAGAGATGCAACATTGGAGCGTGTAGAGAGAGATTGTAGGGAATCTGTAGAAGGCGAATTGATGAAACAAAGGTTTTCGACCATATTGAGAAGTGCGGTATGGGTGGAATCTCCCCTAACATGCAAACAATACTCGATCCATGGACGCACTATGTCCCTGAACAGAGCAAGCCGCTGTGTGGAGGTGAGGGAACCCACGGAGACGGTTAAGCATACCTAACTTCTGGAAAGCAAGCCTCTGTGCGGGAGTAGGAACCCACGGAGACGTTTCAGCACACCTAACTTCTGGGAAGCTTTTTTTTGCAAGAGTGGTAATATAATCTTTCCAAGTACGGTCAGAAGAAAAAGAAACACCAAGGATATTGAACGAAGATGAAGTGTTATTTGTTTGTGATAAGTAGTGTGGAAGATGGCTATGATAAACTTTACCATATCTATCACACACATACCCACTCTCACACGCACACTACCACATACAGTATACACACACACACATACATTCTCTTACTCTATCACACACACACACACACACACACACACACACACACACACACACACACACACACACACACACACACACACACACACACACACACACACACACACACACACACACACGCACACACACCTTCATTATCACACATTCAGTTCCTGTGCACTCTCGGCTGTTTCCGTTAAGACCAAACTGATATACTGTATATAGTTCTCAGAAGCCTTTCAGTCACACTAAAGATTTATGTATGTATACGGTTGAGAACTCTTTATCTTTTTCCGTTGGAAACATGCAGACTACGAGGTCAGCCCATTGAAGTTTATAAAATACTGCATGGGCTTGACTGTTTAACCTCAATATGAATACAACACGCAATCATGGCTGGAAGTTAGAATTGAAAAGGTTCAGCACTAGAATTTTTGGAAACTTTTCACATATAAGATTTGTTTTACCTGGGACAAAAAATTTAATTCCCTCTGAAGTTGTACACAGTTCTTTAGTAGAGCAGTTCAAGAAGAAAATAGCGTATTTTGCACACTCTGCAATGAGTGTAGTGCACTAAACAGTCTCTCTCCTTCAATCTCGAGTATCTATCCATAATGGACCGTAAGGTCTTTGATATACTAACTACAGCATTCCTTGTAACATAACTATTCCTTGTAACACACACACTCTCACTCTCACTCACTCTCTCTCTCTCTCACTCACACACACACACACACTCTCTCTCTCTCTCTCTAGTACCAGCCTGTCCCCATACCCAATGTCCTGTTTATACCATTCGCTCGCTCTCTTGCTCTCTCTCTCTCTCGTCTCTCTTTACACTAGCTCTTGTTACATCCACGTATTAATGAGAGAGAGAGAGAGAGAGAGAGAGAGAGAGAGAGAGAGAGAGAGAGAGAGAGAGATAGATTAACGTGTAATAGCCATCTGAATGTATGCATGTATAAATATATGTTAGTATGCTTGTATGCTTTTGTGTATGTATGTATTTATGTATATACAGTATGTATGTATATGTATATGTATGTATGTATGTAAGAATGCATGTATGTTTGTGTGTAAATATGTACTGTAAGTCTGTATTTTTATGTATGTACTGTATGTATGAACTTTTATATATGTATGTATGTATTTTTATGTATGTACTGTATGCATGTATTTTTATGTATGTACTGTATGCATGTATTTTTATGTATGAACTGTATATATGTAGTAATAAGCAAGTACGTATATACTCGTATGATTATATGTACATTATACTGTACATGTATGGAGTCATGTGATATCTTATAGTAATATGTGTCTTTAATGTTATGTTATGTGTTGCTAAGTGGCTTGTCTATTATGTTATGTGGTGTTATGTGATAGATTATAGTAATATGTGTCTTTAATGTTATGTTATGTGTTGCTAAGTGGCTTGTCTATTATGTTATGTGGTGTTATGTGATAGATTATAGTAATATGTGTCTTTAATGTTATGTTATGTGTTGCTAAGTGGCTTGTCTATGTTATGTGGTGTTATGTGATAGATTATAGTAATATGTGTCTTTAATGTTATGTTATGTGTTGCTAAGTGGCTTGTCTATTATGTTATGTGGTGTTATGTGATAGATTATAGTAATATGTGTTTTTAATGTTATGTTATGTTGCTAAGTGGCTTGTCTATTATGTTATGTGGTGTTATGTGATAGATTATAGTAATATGTGTCTTTAATGTTATGTTATGTGTTGCTAAGTGGCTTGTCTATTATGTTATGTGGTGTTATGTGATAGATTATAGTAATATGTGTCTTTAATGGTATGTTATGTGTTGCTAAGTGGCTTGTCTATTATGTTATGTGGTGTTATGTGATAGATTATAGTAATATGTGTCTTTAATGTTATGTTATGTGTTGCTAAGTGGCTTGTCTATTATGTTATGTGGTGTTATGTGATAGATTATAGTAATATGTGTCTTTAATGTTATGTTATGTGTTGCTAAGTGGCTTGTCTATTATGTTATGTGGTGTTATGTGATAGATTATAGTAATATGTGTCTTTAATGTTATGTTATGTGTTGCTAAGTGGCTTGTCTATTATGTTATATGGTGTTATGTGATAGATTATAGTAATATGTGTCTTTAATGTTATGTTATGTGTTGCTAAGTGGCTTGTCTATTATGTTATGTGGTGTTATGTGATAGATTATAGTAATATGTGTCTTTAATGTTATGTTATGTGTTGCTAAGTGGCTTGTCTATTATGTTATGTGGTGTTATGTGATAGATGATAGTAATATGTGTCTTTAATGTTATGTTATGTGTTGCTAAGTGGCTTGTCTATTATGTTATGTGGTGTTATGTGATAGATTATAGTAATATGTGTCTTCAATGTTATGTTATGTGTTGCTAAGTGGCTTGTCTATTATGTTATGTGGTGTCATGTGATAGATTATAGTAATACGTGTCTTTAATGTTATGTTATGTGTTGCTAAGTGGCTTGTTTCTTATGTTATGTGGTGTCATGTGATATCTTATAGTAATATGTGTCTTCAATGTTATTTTATGTGTTGCTAAGTGGCTTGTCTATTATGTTATGTGGTGTCATGTGATAGATTATAGTAATATGTGTCTTCAATGTTATGTTATGTGTTGCTAAGTGGCTTGTCTATTATATTATGTGGTGTCATGTGATAGATTATAGTAATATGTGTCTTTAATGTTGTCTTATGTGTTGCTAAGTGGCTTGTTTCTTATGTTATGTGGTGTCATGTGATATCTTATAGTAATATGTGTCTTTAATGTTATGTTATGTGTTGCTAAGTGGCTTGTCTATTATAAGAACATAATGTTATGTGGTGTCATGCGATAGATTATTCATGCTATGTGGTAGTATGATATTTTATGGGGAGATGGTTTGTTTTTCTGGACACCTTTCCCTCTAATGCTTAGCCCCTTTAGTGTTCAGATTTTATAACGTTCGCCCCATTAGTTTGGCGATTTTAAGACCTTTTGCCCCATTTCTTTATCAATATTAAGAGTTTTCGTGTCATTTTGGTGTCGATGTTTTCCTGGGAAGCGATAGCAAGTCTTGAAGGGGGATCCTGGGGTTGTTTTCTTAAAGTTTGATGGAGGGCTAGGGAGGAAACTTGAATAATAATAAATGAATGAAAACAATCGACCAAAAAATTAACCATCCCCCCTTAATGTCATACTACTGTACATGGTGTCACACGATTATAGTGACAGCGTATGGCGATATGTGGTAGTATAACAAATATGTTGTGCTATGTGATAGTATAGAACATACAATATATGGTATTATCCCATGGTGTTATGTAGGTATTAAGTTGTGCTATAACGCATGCAGTGAAATATGGCTTGACTGTTATACTATATAGTTTCATAAGGCCTATCTCTCGCAATATATGGTATAGTAAGATGTGTTATGCTAAGTGGTGCTATATGGAGTATGTATGTGGGTGTCATATACAGTAACATGTGTACTATGAGTTATGTATTGTACCTTGTATGTGGTGTCATTTGGTAGTATCGCCCGCATGCACATTTTCTTACTGACAAATGTACACAATTTGTCTGAAGGTGGTCTAGGGGGAATTTTTATCGTGAAGGGTGTGTATGTGGTGCTGTGTACTTGTTATAATATACTGTACAACACATGTGGTGCTAGTATATAATACATGATGCTGTTATGTGTGGTGTTACAGGTCATGTTATGTGGTGCTATGTGGTATGTTATGTGGTGCTATTTGGTGCTATGTGGTATAGTATGTGGTGCTATGTGTTGTGATGTGGTATACTATGTGGTCTTGCATGTAGTGGTATGTGGTTGTATGTGGTATTTTATGTGGCGTTATGTTGTGACGTATGTGGTAATATGTGGTGTTATGTGGTGTTATGTAGTGTTATATGTTGCCAGTTATGTGGGTACTAGTAATATATGGTGGTATCTGGTATCACAGAAGGTTGGAGTATGAGGGTATCAGTAATTCTTCCTGTCTCTAGTAGTATCCTGTTATACCAACCTCTCCATCTCTCTCTCTCTCCCTCAAGCTCTCTCTCGTTCAAGCTCTCTCTCGCTCAAGCTGTTTCTCCATCTAGATCTATAAGTACGTGTCTAACTTTCCTGTGGTGTGTGTGTGTGTGTGTGTGTGTGTGTGTGTGTGTGTGGTGTTGTGATGTGTATATTAAATTAATTTTACTCGGGCTAGAACCATCATCCCATATTTCATGAAGCTACAATGCAGTATACGTAACTATCAACTCCTCGTATCGTTAGGTTTCGTAATTGACAATATATTTCATCCTAGATATTAAGATAGTTCTCGCCCGACTAAGAGGAGTTGAGTATAGTTTCAAATAATGTACAAGCTGTTTTGAAAGGTCCTCAGCATCATTACTGAAAAGTGTCTAAATTGATATAGAAAAACAATTAATATACATCAGTATGTTTCTAACTTGTAGTGTATTTGTGTCGTGTTGTGTTGTGTTGTAGTGAATAGTGGAAGCCCAAAATATTGAAAATGTATTACCATATATGTTTCACCCAATTCTTTCTACTCTTATACCACCTCGCTTGGATTATATAATTATACTACCTCGTTCGGATTATACATTTACAGCATAAGTAGCTAACTATATAGTCCATTCACTAATAGTGGGCCAAAATTCGTGACTCCTAACCTATGTAACTGAATAACAACTAGAGTAATCGAGCTAATATTTCCACCATTTGGGAAGGGTCAGCCAGGGAAAAGGTGTGGAAATTTACAGCCTATTTGCTCAAGCCAATTTTTAAAGTTACAGAGGTTGGGGGTTACTATTTGTGGCCAACCTAGAATGAATGGACTATAGGAATGGATAACTCAAACATAGTCTGTATTAACTCCTTCAGCACGATGACGCAATGTTCATCATATGCTGGTTACCACTAATCGATTTTCTTATACTCATAATCTACCTCTAGGACTCAAAGGGGGTAAATACGATCTCAATAAACCCTCTTAGCAAAATACTGTAGGTCCTTCTTAAACTATGAAATCGTCTAATTTTAGCCAGAAATAAAGGTAAAAAGATGTCTTTGTGCTGAAGGTGTTAATTAGAGGAATTGGTTGAATCTCTGTATATATATATTTTTTTTTTATTAAAGTGACAGTTACAAAGTGGTGTACAATCTACCTTATTCTAGTTACAAAGTGGTGTACAATCTATCTTATTCTAGTTACACTGTAGTTTATCTTATTGTACCAGTACCTGCCTACAATCAACCTCTCTGTATATAGATTGTCATCATATTACCGCCAAAATAGCATGACTAGACGTATCTCTGTAATATCTGGACTTGTGGGCATAATTATACCTATCTATCCATTTATACAGTATATATGTATATTTATACAATATAAATATATATATATATATATATATATATATATATATATATATATATATATATATATATAATATAGATGAATGGAGAACTCAATGATAGACAAGACAATAACCATCAAAGGCATAGATTAAGATTTTATACTTAGCTTGTCAATATAAACTTGATTATAAGTAAACTATCGTAAATAAGAGTGTGTGTGTGTGTAACATCTGGACGATGGCCGTGCGGGTCAGTGCTATACCATGGGGTTTTAATGTAGGCATAATAGTTACCAATTTAGGCTTCATCAGTGGGTGCTTATTTATCCATCTATGCCTGCCTCTCTGTCTCTCTCTCTCTCTCTCTCTCTCTCTCTCTCTCTCTCTCTCTCTCTCTCTCTCTCTCTCTCTCTCTCTCTCTCACACACACAAACATATTATATAGTTTGCTAGTCAAAGTAAATAAATTTGTATATAATGTCACTATATTTAGAATATCTATTTACACATTTGCTCCTCTCTATCTATCTATTTATCTATATATCTACTCTATACTCACACTCACTCTCACTCTCTCTCTTTCGTATCCTGCGTCTGACATAATGCAACCTTGTAAAACTTTATTAGTCAATAACATGTTTTCCCAGTACGTGTGTGTGTGCATTAGAGAGAGAGAGAGAGAGAGAGAGAGAGAGAGAGAGAGAGAGAGAGAGAGAGAGAGAGAGAGAGAGAGAGAGAGAGAGAACAATTTAGCTTACAACAGAAGAATGTGCTATTTTAACCTGTATCAGTTTTAGATAGGTAAACAAACAAATATATACTGTAGATATACAGATTAATACCCCATAATAATCGATGATAATATACTACTACTACTACTGCTGCTACTACTACTACTGCTGCTACTACTACTACTACTACTACTAGTAATGATAATAATTACAATAATAATAATAATAATAATAATAATAATTATTATTATTATTAAATTATACTAATGTCCCTCCACTAACAGATGTCCTGGACCTAGATGTACTGGACTTGGACGCCCTGGATAAACTGGACTACCTGTTCCCCCCCCTCAGGACCCACACCCCCCTACCCCTACTCAGTCAGGTTAGTAAGTTATGCATAGCCTTTTCAAGCTCCTAAGATGCCATTAGTATTTATATATACAATTCTCCAAATATAATAGTTAGCTTTCAAAAAAAAAAAAAAAAAAAAAAAAAATGCCAAAAAGCTCGCTCTAGTTAAAAAAAAAAATGCACTAAAGGTTTCTAAACCCCCAATGGTCCCCAATGGTCCCCAATGGTCCCAAAGGCTTTTAAGAATCCCAGGAAGATGCAGGTGCATCTTCCCGTACACAAAAGGGTTAATGGGCAAGCTCACACGTAACATATGTTTGCAATTTTTTGTCAGATTACTTCAATGGCTAGGTATTTTTTCTATGTGTGATTGGCCATAGTGTGGCCATAGTGGATACCCCAATAATCTTGCTAGGGGCTCATTAACACTCTCCCTGCGGGCGAAGTACTGGAACGCCTTATGTAAACAAATATGTTTACTTTGGGTGACTACCCAGATGTTTTGGTATTACCGGCTGACTTGGTAATACCGAGCTACTCCGCTTGTTGCTATAAGAGGTGTCGTTATAAAGGTTTATCCCTCAATACCTTCACCTGAACCAGAACTACCAGAAGCTTCTAACCTTCCCTTCCGTAGTATTATCAGTTTACTACAAGCATCGGTTGTGAGAGGGTCTGTGTCCAAGTAAGAGATGTTTTAGAGGGTATTTTTTGATATTATATTATTTTTTTATTGACAGGATGACGACCCAACGAGCTTCCTGGGCGACACCGCGACTCTCTTACCCGAGCTTGAACCGCTGCCGTGTCTGGGTCAACCCCCCCACTCCCTCACCCCCCCTAACCTGCCCCCCTGCCAGGAGATGGGGGTGCTGGGGGACCTGGGGAAGTGTGGATTACGACTGGGCTGCAATTCGCCCTCTATGCCAGGTAATTATAGTGACATTTAAAGACGTTTCGCCCCATTAGCGATATTCGAAGTACTATAGTCCATTTATCATAACTAGGCCAAAAATCGTGACCCCTAGCCTGTATAACTCAAAAGGGGCTATAGCAAATTGGACAAAGTTTCCACACCTATTCCCAGATTGAGTCTTTCCAAATGGTAGAAATAACAGCTCCATTACTAAACTCCTTTTAGAGTTATGAAAGGTTGGGGTCGGGATTTTTGGCTTACCTATAATGAACAGGGTGTTGTTATTGGTTCTGACTTCACACAAATATACTGAAGACGATTGAACTAGGCCAATGGTGGTATGGGGGAACTGCCTTGAATCCCATACATTAATCAATACACTACCATTAACGTCCCTTTCATTATGTTCTGGCAACTATTAGACGATTGTATTCACCTTACAAACGACCTCTAACAATTAACAGGCTGCAGACTTACCAGACTATCTCAATTAATCCTTTTAGCTACCACAAGTCCTTCCTACGCTGAATAGAATCGTCTAATAGTTGCCAAAATACAGCAAAAAGGACGTCACCAGTACAGAAGGGGTTAATATGGCTTTATCTTCAAATTTATTGCATGGAATAACATGTCTTTCGGTGTCTATAATCTTTGGGTCTATACTAGGGTACCCGTAGTATAAGAGGGTAACGTCAACTTCACTTAGGGTCGCCATATTGTTTCCACCACACGCTTTACTTCAAGGATCACCATTATTTTTACACTTAACATTTTCAGTTATATACCGGTATCTTATTCTAGTCTATCAATACCTCTTCTTATTTCAGTTATATACCGGTATCTTATTCTAGTCTATATATACCTCTTCTTATTTCAGTTATATACCGGTATCTTATTCTAGTCTATCTATATCTCTTCTTATTTCGCCATCCATCAATCTATATCTATCAGAGCACGTAAGTCCCCGGCCGCCATATTGTTTCTGACTCCCTGGACCTCCTCTGTCTTAACTCTCTTTTATAAAGGCACTCTATTAAGTCCCCGGACCGCCATATTGTTTCTGACTCCCTGAATCCCTTATATCGTCACTCTCTATATAAAGGCACTCTAGGTGTATATTTTCGTAAATAATACGTCCATTGTGTCTCTAATTGGCCAAGAAATTATAATAACTGTATTTTATAATAAATAAATAAATACATTTCAATCCAATTCTAGGTCCCATCCACCACATGATGCTGAACGTCCCACTGCCGCCCCTGGGGATCGACCTGCCCCCAGATATGACGTGGGCGGCACCGAGGGGGGACGAGGTGGGGGGCGGGGGCGGGGGGCTATTCTCACAGCTACTAGACGATGAGATGGATGATCCACAACAACAACAACAACAACAACAACACCAACAACAAGTACAAATGCAGCAACAACAACAACAACAACAACAACAACGAATAGTGAATGTGGTGTTGGCTGGTCATGATTATACCAACAAAGTGGAAGGTGTCATTCCACAAGGTTAGTTTGGTCCATTTTACATTAATGATAACTTGATTATTGCTGATAATATTTTGTCTATGTTTTATAAATTTGTGTGTCATTGGACATTACCTATTATTATAGTGTAGAGTCAACAAAAAGTAGTGAATCTATGGGTCTAGTTTTGATTCCTGACCTGAGCAGCTTCCCTCCAAACAACTTGCTGGCACATAACCAACATAGCTGGTTGATCTCTCTGGTGCTAAACCTGGTGATGGTAAACTATGATAATCTGGGAAATATGTAGTAGATGCTATGTATCACGTATGGTAATTCACCCACCACAGGTTTCAAAAGGTAAACACATTGAGATGAGAGCCATGGCAAAGTACACACTATCGTACGACATCCAACTTTACCTTTAAGAGTGCTTCCTCACAAGTATGGAATCATTGTTTGTAATGTTTGATAGCATAATTTTACCAAAAGGTCACATGCAATGCTTGACAATAGTTATGTAAATTGTGCTGCCAAAATGTTGAGTCATGAATGACGTAGGCAAGTGTATCCACATCCTTATGTTAAGGAAAAATTTACACTCGAGATATTTTTTTCTGGACCCCTTTCTCCCTCATATTTAGCCCCATTGTTTGTAGATTTTAAGATGTTCGGCCCATTAGTTTGGCGGTTTAAAGAACTTTCGCCTCATTTCTGTCAATTTTACCTTTCGTGCCATTTAGGCGAGGAACCCTTTCTACGGAAAAATTTACAAATTTATCTTGAAAGTGGGTCTAGTAGGTGTCATTTTAATCTTGATGGAGGTCTTGGGAACAAACTTAAACCTCCCTTTAACTGACGACTTATATCCCCCCCAGGTCCTCCCCGAGCCATGACGTCACTACTGGGGTGCCGTCTGGGGCCACCCCCCTTAACTCTACCCCCTCTAATACAACAACACCCACCACCACCACCACCAGAAACCAGGACCCCCCCAAGGGACACCGCCCCTAATACACATAGAGATGACGAGCGGATATTCCAGTGCACGTATGGGGGATGTGGGAAGGTGTACGCTAAATCCTCACATCTTAAGGTATATTATTTGTAATGGTTACATATGAATGAATATGTATTTAAACTGTCTTGATGGTGTAATGGTTAGAGTGTTTAAGATCTGTATGTGGTAACCCAGGTTCGAATCCTGGGTGGATCATTTGCTTTCATTAATTTCATTGGGGAAGTGTGAAATTAATAAATTAGATTATATAGCTATTGCATTTTTAGTTAATGTTTTATTGGTAATCTGAAGTTAAACTAAAATCAAAGCAAGGTCTACCGGTATGTGTGTTTATAAATCTGTTCTTATCAAGATCAGGAACGTATTCTCCACCGATCTGTAATAATTATAGTGATTGGTTCGTGTGGTTCATTGTCATTTGTTGTTGTTGTTGTTGTTTTTCCCCAAGCTGCCTGGCCGAACAGCCCCAAGGCCCCGAGCAAGGCCAAGGCCATAGCCGAGCGCCCCACAGAACCCTCCCTGCCGACCACAATAAAGCCTGGGTGACCGAAGCCACTCCATGGCAGGGAGCTGAGGAGGGTGCGGAAACGCCCGGGAAACCAAAGCCCCACCCAGGGCCCTGTGCCCCTCAGCAATTATGAAGAGAAAGTTGAGGGGCAAACGAAAGATATGATGCTTTGGCTTCCAATCTTGGTAGATTAGGAGGTCAATCCACGCAAGAGACGCCGTCACTTGAGATCTAGAAAATATATAAGTAAAAGGAACAGTCAGAGTAAGCTATGGGTATGGCAGAGATCGCTCAGTTCTCACTCTGATAGACCAGCCCATCACCACATGACTAGAACCCAATCCTCTCAGTATCAGCTAGGAAAGGCCCTAGAAAGCCACCTTTGGCGGGGGGATAGCTCCCCTATTTCAACCCCTTTCGGGGTTGGGCACCCGCCTAATTGTTGTCATTTGTAGATATGTTATACTGTATCATCATGCTAAACAATGCTAATATATTTTTGTTCGGAGCTAGGAGTTTCCAATTTGATATATATTTTTAAATCCTTTTTAATTGTTGATTTTAGACCACTGAAGATGGCATAAGAGAATGTTGAAACGTCTGGCCCAAGAACATGAAAACAAATATGGTACATTTCATCTCTTCCATAATTTTACTATATTTTTGTTTTTCTCCCTCGCAGGCTCACTTACGCAGACACACGGGAGAGAAACCGTTCGTGTGTACGTGGACGGGTTGTTCGTGGCGGTTCTCAAGGTCAGACGAACTGGCCAGACATCGACGATCACATTCCGGAGTGAAGCCTTATCGCTGCCACGTCTGTGATAAAAGATTCTCACGCTCTGATCATCTGGCCAAACATCATAAAGTAAGTCTGATCGTTTGTATACTGTCCATAACAACACTATTCATAAGTTAGAATCTAGGTCGGCGGATCGAGCCCTCAATGTAAAAATGTTATTGGTAGATGTCAAGCCCGGGCAAATTGACATAGCGATGATTCGTGACAAACGCCTAATATTCGTAGCCACTCCTTCTCGGGAATTACAACGTCTGGCAGAAAAAAATAAAATAAATAAATAAATAAATAAAAATAAAACAAGATATAGAAAAAAAAAATCTATACACATAAGATAGATCACGATTATCCATTATCATTAACAGGGCCCATCAAAGCTATTCACAAATTGTGGTTAGCGTCTTGGAGTCCCATCACGATGACCCGAATAGCGCCCAGCTCAGGCTGTCAATGTTTGTTTGACATCACCGTGCTACTGTCTATACATTAATTAAATAATAAATAAATAAATAGACAAATATAAAAATAAATACACAAATGAATATAATATCATGAATAGAAGGAAACATGAAAACAAATGGAAGGAAACATTAAAAAAAAAAAACAAAAAAAAAACAAAGGAATAGGGAATATTGGGTCGGTCTAGCAGGGCTTCTGTTGACAAAGCAATAACCTGGCTTATCTAAAACCTGTGTGATTGTCCACTTGGGGCCTTTGTGCCCTATAGTATCTGTACATCATTAGTCCTCACCCTTGTCAACACCACTCAACAGTGACAATATTTAAACGTTTAACTGTTGATAATGAAAGAACTAGACGGTGAAACTTATATCATTGGTAGAGTGAGAATGTACCATGGCTTAGCTTGTTAAATGTGTTCTGAGTTTGTTTGCCGTTTTTGTTTCTCTCACTCTCTCTCTCTCTTAAAAACATCTATTTTCTCGCCCAGGTCCACCGTCGAGACAGAGTCCTCGCTCTATACGGCCCCCTAGCCAACCCCCTTCCTGCCCGAAGACCCAGAAATCCCGCCCAACCTCGCCCAGAATCCCGCCCAGGAAATCGCCCGCCCCAGCTGATCCCGCCCAACCCCCACGCCCGCATACAGCTCCCCACAGACGCCCACCTACGCCCACAGCAGATCATCCACAGCCACCCACAGCAACTACCGCCCATAGTTCATCGAGTGGAAGTCAGAGCTGCTAGATCCATTCGAGTTTGTCAGTGAAATTAATGAAAACATGTGATCCTCCCGGGATTCGAACCTAGGTTACCACATACAGATCTTAAACACTCTAACCATTACACCACCAAGACAGTTAAAGGTTAAGTACACGACTACGATTATATAACCATATATCGAATACTGACTATCAATCCAATCATGCACTCAGACACAACTGCACACTCAATTCAGACATGCTCAAAAACCGTGCTAAATCACAAAATCCCTCTAGGTACACGCAGAAGGCCGCTCTTGGGCAGCATTATACACGGGGGCTGCGAGGAATTATAAACAGGATGTTAAAGGCTTAGCAGATCTAGAATTGTGTGAAGATTCATAGACTAGGATAACATTAATAGTATTAGAAAATAAGCTTGGGAAACGAATTGAAGGATTAAGAGGATTAACAGGTAGGGTTGGGAGAAGCATAACAAATATATTATCAATGACAAGCTTAACAAATTGGATTAAAAGAAGAATGAAAAAGAATAGGATAGCATTGATAGGATTAACGTGTAGAAATGTCTCCCCTTTAACAATAGGTCCTTCTCAATCTGAGCAAAATCGTTTAATGGTAGCTAGCTTAACAAAAAGTATATTAATAAGACAAATGCAAAGACAACAAGAAGTTTCCTAGAAAATATTTAACCCACATGACAGAACCAAAGCATTTTATTGTTAAGACAAAACAGTTTTGATTCTTTCTGGAGTCCTCTTCAGGTGTCACGTGTTTACAATTAAGCCTTTTCCCCGTCATGTGGGTATTATGTCTCCACTCCAGCATTAACGGGTCTGTAAATTATCTTCCCAAGAATTCCCATTACTCCCCGTGGTACAATCGGATGCCATAGTCTCTAGCTCACTCGTAACAATTCCTGGACTCACTCCATGTTTTTCTTTTGGCAACTATAACTATCTGGATTAATTTGTTTTGATAAAACTTGCTTTTTAACAAAATGTAAACATAGTTTTGTAGTAAATTATGCTTATAAATTAGTTTCCAGAAATTGACTTCCATACTCTTTTGTTATCTATGTGTATGAGGGAGACAAAAGGCAAAGCTGCCTGTAACAAGTGCCTCCCCCAAAGTTCAAAGATTAACAGAGCCAATTTAAGAGCGGTTGGTAGTGATCTTCAAACTTAGATATAGTATAGGTGAAGTCCATGAATATTAATGAGTGACCTAGAGACTATGGCACCCGAGTGTACGAACAAGTAAAGAACCTAATATAGACCTAAGTGAATAAGTTACAAGTGAAATAATGAATACCATACAAGAACAATAACAAAGTGGACACATAAAGAATGAATAAGTGCATAAGTTAAAGCATGAAGAACATTCATAACATACATACTCGGAAAAAATAATTAAACAAATGATACATGAATTAACACATGAAGAGACGAATACTCAAATGTTTATATACTGTATGTGGAAATAAGAATAATACAGTTTAACAATATAATATTGAGAGTTAATACAAGCAATATACATCAACAAATACATGAACAAAAGACTAGATATTTTGCACAAGCTTAGGAAGAACTATTTTGAAAATAATAATTGACAGTGCTATTTCCAGGATAATATTCCGGCGTTCTAGCGTTATTGGAACACACATTTGCCTTTTAAGAGACTTTATTTACCTGTGCCACTATGCAGCTTGGTGTCAATGATATTATGCATACCGGTACACTTGGAATCGTAATACTGATCTCTATATAATTTGGATGGGCTGTGTTTAAAGATGGTCATTAGTGAGAGATGAATTATTGTCTTGCTATTTTGTTTTGTTTTGCAGTTTCAAAATATATACAGTAGATGATATGTACAGTATATGCATACAACATATGGAATAACTTGGATATATATATATATATATATATATATATATATATATATATATATATACAAACATTACTTTAATTGTACGTTTTTTTACTTAGTATAAGGTCAATAGGGTTAATCCTACTCAGCCATTGAAATTGAAATAAGTTATATTACTCGTCAGTTAATAGTGGCCAGGGTATATATCGCCCATCCATATATGATAGAGATCAGTACACATTATCATGAGCGGGTCTTAAGGCCACGAACAAAGCATACAGAGAATTTGTATTTTTAGGAGAGAGGCGTGTTTTTTTTAGTTATAACGAAAGAAGCAAATCGAGTTGAAAACAAGTATATATTTACAGAACGTGAAGTTCATGGAAGTAAAAATGTGCTTTATAAGAAAATAATAAGTTACATAAAGTGACTCAACAAACACCCTTACTAAGAACAAAGTGAAGTATTCAAAGTGGAAAACTGATGCAATCTTACGAGCAAACAAATGATTACAACATTTACTTGGAAAATGATGTACCGTACAATTACATACATTTATCTCTGTACCAGTTAGAGGTGTAGGTAAATGTACACGTAATAACCAACTATTATACCTATCTAAATAACAAACGATAATACACACAATATAAACTAAATCCACGAATATATTGCTCAATGAACGCCATATAATATTTGCTAATTAAATAAAATAGATGTATAAATATTAACGACTTTCTGTAAATTTATGATGATATTTTTGTTTTTGTATTTGTAGATTACATATGATGTAGATAGTTGTCAGTGATTGTGTTTTGAAATTTTAGCATTAATATACCAAATTTTAGTAGTATTAAATGGAACAAGTGAAGTTAGACCCATATACTGAAAAGTTGTATTTATGTTTATAGGTTTTGGGATATATCTATATTTAAATTCTCACTATCTCTCTCTTTCTCGGTCTCGCTCTCTCTCTCTCTGTACTGCAATCAAATCCTGACCATCTCGCTTGGATCGTAAGGCCTGTTTGGTCAGTGTATCTATGTAAATCTCTCTCTCTCTCTCTACTACAATCAAATCCTGACCACCTCGCTTGGATCGTAAGGTCTGTATGGTCGGTCTATTTATGTACCCCCCCCCCCCCCCCTCTCTCTCTCTATCTCTCTCTTCCCCAAGATGTTATAGACTGCAGCACTGTTGATTCATTTAAACTTCACGTAGACAAATATCTCGCATCAAACCCGCGACTGACTGCGTTTGTAAATGGATAAATATCTATTTTATCTTCCCCTCACTTACTAAAGGGGGTATCACACTGGGCCAATTCTCGTCACTCTTCAGCAAAAAGTGGAGCTACCGTCAATCTCCAGCACAAATCTCACCCTTTGATGGAGCTAGGATGCTTCCCGCACTGGATGGGAAGCTCCAGTTTTTGATGGAGGTAGAGTGTCAGCCTCTTTACAGCTCGCATTTAATCTCATTGATATCTCAAGTATATGACGTCGAAATATATTTTGCTACATAATTGTGTGTTTTGATTGTGAGAAGGGCTGCGAATAGACATAAACTAAGTGAATTAATGCTAAAATAGCTACACCACTTGCAGCTAAATAACCACTTCCTATACCTACGCCACGGCGATTGGTATGAAACAAAAACATTCGGTTGTGTAGCAGGAGGAACTGTTTTTCAGATGCCTATTTACTAAGAATCATTGAACAATATATTTAACCTAGCCTAACCTAACCTAGTATATTAGTGGACTATTTATGAATGTAAAATGTAAAAATATATTGTAACATTACCAAATTATTGAGATAAATACAGGTCTACCCGCATACACAGGATTATGCCTACAACCTCCGAAAAGTTCAAAATATTTCCTCATTTATGCTCCAAATATAAAACATAATAACGCAAACTTGTAGATTGAGTCATATTGAAATATAAGTGTCGATATAAATCCATATTACTCTAAATTATTGGTGAAACAGCACAATATAAACGATCGCTTAGTGCCGAGGTAACGACAGGGGCTCCGTCAGGCTATAGCCTATATTTTGCGAAAACCTCCTCATAGCTACTTATATAAGCTTCACACGCAAAACATAGCACCATTAACGTATAGATTGGGTCCTATTACACAAAGTTTGTCAATATCAATCCATATTATTTTACAGTTTAAGTGAAACCACTTCTATAGCCTACGCCACGGCGATTGGTATGAATCGAAAGAGTTCAAAATATAAATTTCCTCATATAAGCTTCAAATTTTAAAAAAAATTACACTAACGTGTAGATTGAGTCATATTGCATTATAATTGTAGATGTAAATTCATATTGCTATACATTACAGTATAGGTGAAACGGACCAATATAGGCTAAGGTCGGACGTTGTTATTGTTGTGGTGGAGACTCACGCAGCCAGGACGCTTGGCGTGTGTGATAGAATTTGCTGGCGCTACTGGCTGGAAACGGAGACTGGAGATTGGAGATTGACGAGAATTTGGCCCAGTGTGATGCCCGCTTAACCCATCTGTCCCCTACTAACTTCCTAATCCTGCCACGGACATTAGTTCCAGGGCAGTAGTTCCCTTTCCAATGTTCCCTTACCCACTCTAAACCACTGTTTGGACTCTTGATCCTCAGTGTTTTGGAGGACAAGCAGCCTAGAAGGGTCACTAGACTGTTGTTGCTTGATTTCCTTGTACTCTCTCAGGTACACTATCTACAGACGAACCAATATGATTATACATTTGACTGATTACATCACCTGCTTCGATCACTCTTATGTGTCGCAATTCCTTCTTTAACATACAACATCATTATATATTTCTACCACACCTAAATCCTCACATATTCATAAGTATTTTGGCAAACAATGAATGCATAACTTACCATTAAGCGCCTATAATTCAGCCAAATAGTTCACGATAGAATTCTTTCTCACTTACAATCTCAAATTCGCGCCAAAACTAACCTCGCTATCTTTAGATATTTAAATGTATAATGTCCGAGTATCAAACATAGTAATCACTTTTAGATTACTTAATAAATACTTAGATAACAAGTAAATGTATGCACTATAATAGATTACTATTTGCACATTTAAATATATTAAACAATAAAATTAGACTGTCCTGTTTTCTACACGTTTTCTCTTATGCGGACCCATTTTCTCTCGCTTCATCAAATCTAGTTTAGCACAAACTAAACTATATTTAAAGTTTCCACGTTAAAAGTAACAACTCGTGCATTCACACACGCACACATATATATGCATATGCACACACATATATGAACTCATAAATGAACACTCCGTTGAGAAATAATGTTCCCCAAAGTGTTGGGGCTTGCACTGAAGGATGAATTAAGAATAAGAATAAGAATTTCACTTCATTCTCACTCTCCACCTCTCTTCTTCTTCGTCGTCTTTCTCTCTCACACTCTCACTCTCTCTCTCTCAGAACCTATAATAATAATAATAATAACAACAGGTATGCAGTAAGAATCTAACTCTCACTATACTAACAAAGCACTGCAGCTCAGACCAAAGTTAAATATAGGTGTGGTTATTGATCCATAGGAGCGTTGATTATAGGAGCAGATTGTAGTTATATATATATATATTTGCATTCTAATATCGTTTCTAGCAATTATTAGTTAAACGTGTATAGAGTATTAACTATTACTAAAACAAAACAAAAAACTACAGGTACTTCTGTCTACTGTTCTACATAATCGCATTCAATATATCCCTCTTCAACTCAATTTAACACACACACACACCACAAGTTTCTAAAATAATAGTAATTGATCAAAATAATAGTTGTTTAGCTGTGATTGTTAATTTTCAAATCCTATATCAATTAACACACTGCTTTCTTCACTATCTAAAAACAATATATTATTATTAAAGATTCTTCTTATTTGTTTAGTTCTTCATTTTACCGATTGATACCTATGAATATTTAACTTAGCTTTAACGTTTTCGCATTTCTAACAAATTCATACATTATCTTGAATTAAATTGTCAGCTGAATACATTTCTTTTCTATAAGTTTAATGTTCTCTTCATAATTATATATCTGCTCCTAAATTCCGTGAGATCTATGCGAACTTTAGATAGTTCCACCACACATAGTTTGTTTTTGTAAATACTTTTCAGAAAATCCGCAAATTAATATCGCTTTCTTCTAGCCAAAAATAATACTTATTTTGTTTTCTATCATGATTACTACTGAAATAATATTGACTTATAAATGATAGATCCTGACATGTTTAACCATTTAAGTGTATGACAAATCTTTCTTCCTTTCATACTGGCTATCATTAGACGACTTCAGTCAGTTTATGAGTGGATTGTGAAAAAGAGAAGGTTAAGAACACAAAATATGAGAGGGGTCTTACCACCTACCACTTGGATTACTAGAGGGCCTTCCTAAGCTGAGTAAAATCGTTCAATGATAGCCCGATTATAATGAAGAAAGGCATTATCCCATGCTAAAATGCTTAATAACTTAGGAATAGCATAGATATTTTGTTATGATATTTCAACAAGCCTTTACACTCTTGCTTGATTATTTCAATGTGATTTTGTATGTATATATACAGTATGTTTGCTCTGATAATGTAGTAAAACTAAAATCCATTTTAAATTCTCAATATGTGCGTAGGCCTATGTTGTAAAATTAGTTAATAAACCTTTTTTAGTGTGATGACTTTTCATATTTTGGTCTGGCTAATAGTAGGTGATTTGATACAGCTTAGTAAGGCTCATGGGAGTTAGAGGACTAATCAAGAGAGATTATATCCCTTTGATTCCTAGAGGTCCTTCCTAAGTTATATAAACATTATCTACTGTTTGCAAGATTAATATATAAAAGACTTTAAGATACTGATTTTTGTTTTTAAATAATATTAATATAGTTTTAAAGACTATTTTGAGCTGGTACTAAAGATCTGACTTTGATTTGGACCGCGATCAGGGAATTTGATTCTGATTAATAAATAGAGAAAAACTTAGGATTATTTTGTTGTAAAGTTTGCCAAAGATGAATTGTTCAAGTAATATAATTTTGAGTTTTCTATGTTGTTGGAAAGATGTAGATACACTTAGTGTCTACATCATATATATATAGTTATTACATTATAATTACCAAGTATAACAGAGGTAAGTCCATGTTTAAACGACCAGTTATTTATAGCTTTCATTAATTTCGTGATGTGATGTGAGAGATGGATTATATATCTTGAGGATTGGAAATATCTCATAAAGTTTACTTGAACAATTCAGGCATTAAATCTATGCTAGTTTAAAGCCCCCATACTATTAAGAAAGTAATGTGTCCAAGAATAACCTATAATACTGTTTCTAAGAATAGTTCGAAATAATTAAAACAATAATGTTTATAAGTAAGGCCTAAGACTTTGTTTGTTCGTGTAGATAATGTTATAGTGTCTGTTAAAAAGAAAATTATAAAACAAAAATATATAGAAAACTAAATAATAAGCGACCCTCTAGAAATTATCGTAAGAAGTGTATGATTTTCTGAGCTAGGTTTCGTGTTTCTGGTAATATTAGATCTGTTAGGCAAATTTTATGGGGATTCAGCGCATAGGTGATATGGCTATCCCTCCCCTACAATGGGTTTTTCATAATTTAATTCTGGCTATCATTAGACAATGTTATATAGTTTAGGAAGGACCTGTGGGGATACAAGGGATTACTGAAATTGTTTTGCCTCTGATAATATATTATATTGTAAAGACTTGATAGGTTTGGATCATCTTGAGCCGTCTGTTGGTGTGAATGATATAGCAGTATGCTATTTTACATCCTTCAATACGAGGGTCTTCCTAAACTCAGTAAAATTATGAAATGCTAGCCAGAATATATATCATAATCAATGGATTACGATACTGACTTGACTCCGTCTAATTTATGAAGGTCGCTCGGGCGTGGTCTGCCAGGAGCATCAGATAAAGGCACAGCTGCCACGTTTAGGGTAAACAGACACAACCACCGTGGACACACACATGACACATAGGGTACACCCCGTACCCGAGATCAATCTATTTGGCAACGCCGCAAAAACAACGGTGCAATTTTTTATACAAATTTATATGCATTTATCCTTAAAAAAAGTGTCGCATTCTTAAAACCATACAGTTTTTTTTTACAGAGTATCTATAACTATTTTTTAGAGTTATTAATAGCTTAAAATGTGAGATTTGTTATTCAGAACATATGATTTGGCATTTCAGATTCCTGACCTGACCCCACCCGACCGGCCTTCGTAAATTAGACGGACTATGTGCCTTATAAATTGATGTCTGTGTATTATTGTGCCTTAAGAACTGACTCTACATTATATTACTACTCCCCTACAATGTATTCGTTCACCATGGTAATATTGAAAACCATTAAAAAGTGCAATTAAATTCCCTTCTAACTCTCCAGGGACTTTTTTCAAAACAATATATTGGAATTTCTCATACATTAATTTGTTATATATTTGTTATTGGAGAGAGTAGGGCTAAATGATTCTATTCCACATATCAAAGATGAACCCTTATATTTTCTTAATGCAGTTTATATATTTTATAATAGAAGTAATCATGTGAATGAGAATTTGCTCAGAATCAAAAGATTTCTTCCTTCCCAAACTATTACAAATCTCGCAGCTTTTGAAATGGAAAGAAAAAAGTATGTATTTGTATTTTCAGTTGTAAAATGTGTATGTTTCAATAGATTCTCCATACATAAACATTCCCGTAAGGAATTGTGTTTCAATAGATTCTCCATACATAAACATTCCCGTAAGGTATTGTGTTTCAATAGATTCTCCATACATAAACATTCCCGTAAGGTATTGTGTTTCAATAGATTCTCCATACATAAACATTCCCGTAAGGTATTGTGTTTCAATAGATTCTCCATACATAAACATTCCCGTAAGGTATTGTGTTTCAATAGATTCTCCATACATAAACATTCCCGTAAGGTACGTATTGTGTTTCGTAATATTGTGTCTTTTTCAGTCTACCATGAAGTATTCTTGGATTTTATTATGGTTACTATTTGACGATTCTATTAAGGAGGGATGGGCGTATGTAATTGTTAATTTATGTATCTTTTTTAATTATTTTATCAGTTGCCTCCTTAGACCTCTATCAAGCTTAAAAAATACCTGCCCAAGGCCCTCCTTCAAGATACATTTGTACATTTTTCGATAGAAAATTGTCCCGGCCGTATGCCGGTTTCTTTTAAATTACAGGCTCGCTATCGCGCGCCAGGAAAACAAATTGACATCTAAATGACACGAAAAGTCTCAATATTGACAAAGAAATGGTGTGAAAGGTCTTAAAATCGACAAACTAATGCGCCAAACTTCAAATAATATAAAAGTAATGGGGCTAAACATGAGGAAGAAGGGGGACCAGAAAAACGGCCCATCTCCCCTAAAGCTTACTGTAGACAGCATCTGTAGAATTGAAGTGTTACTTGATATAAAAAAATTATATGTGGATGAGGGAGACAAAGGGCAGAACTGCCTGTGACTAGTACCTCCCCCAGAGTTGAAAGAGTGAAAGGGCCAAATTCAAGGAATGTTAGAGCCAAAATGCTTGGACACACGGAGTTTGAAGCAATTTAAGTCATAGGATGAGGGGAAGATGGATTCAGGGAAAAAGTTCCAGAGCTCCGTTAGAGGTTCTTCATAAGCTGCATCAAATCGTCTAATATTAGCCTGAATAAACTGACAAAACGCCATGTTTCTGAAAAGGTTAACATATAATATATCATCCAAAATATATAATCCAAATATGTTTTTGTTCTGAATTCTCCATACATACACATTCCCAGATGCTTTTTTTGTTGTTGTTATTTTTGTAAGTGTGTTTTTGTATGTTTATATTTTGTATTTGTGGTTTGTGTAAGGATTTAAGGCATTTCACGAAGCAGACCATATAAAAAAGAAAGATACTCCCAGTTGACCAGATTAATAAGGTGAAAAACTGGACAACTGCAGTTTGTTAACTTGAGTTGTTACTGAAAATATTTGAGAGACATAATGGATAGTGCCTTATTAATATACTGTAAACAAATGAATAAGTAACTATTTCACATACGATAGAAAATGAAGGAAAATGTACAACCCATAATTATGCTCTAGCCTTTTGGAGTTAGAGTTTATTATAGTCCGTTCATTCTAGGCTGGGCAGAAATCGTAACCCCTAACCTCTCATAACTAAAAAATAATAGAGTAATCGAGCTAATATTTCTACCAAATAGGAAGACTTGGCTAGGGAATAGGTGTATAAATTCACAGCTCATTTGCGCTATCCCTTTTTGAGTTACAGAGGTTAGAGGTTACGATTTCTGCCCAACCTAGAATGAACGGACTATAGTCAAGAATATTTTTGTCTAACCATATTGAAGAGAGTATAAAGTTTTAAAACAAATAATAAAACAAATAAAAAGTGTGTTTGTATGTTTGTACTGTTTGTAAAGAGTGTTTAGGTAACGAGTTGTGATAGAGATGTACATATACTGACTTCGATCATTAAAACAGTGAACAAAAAAACTATTGGTGGTTTGAATATCCTTTGGCAAATTGGTTAGTGTATTATATCTTATAGTTATATATTGAATTAATTTGTAGTTCACGCAGTTAACGTTATACAGTAAACAAATTACCTATAAATCTATGAATATACTGTAAAATTCTCCTACTCGACGAGACAGAGAAATGGGCGAGGGTCCCGGACCCTAAGAATTGGAACTTTAATTGTTGTTTTTGTTCGGGCTGTCTCCAGTCGGCCACCCCCAGCTATGGGGTATGTGCCTGACTATATATTGTACATACATACTGTACATACTGTATTTATCTATCTATTCATGTATATACCACACTTATACACCTTCTCTCTCTCTCTCTCTCTCTCTCTCTCTCTCTCTCTCTCTCTCTCTCACACAGTATCCCAGAGTGGTCTATATATATATAAAGTAGGGAACACTAAGGTACCAGCCAGTATATCTTTGGCGTCACTGGTGGTAGGAGCTACTCAACACCATTTTTTTTTTATATAAGCATCTATTAAATGGTAAGTACTTATCAACGGTAAGTAGAGTCTAGTTAACCTCTTCTTTACCGGTGACGTCTTTTTCATTATTTTCTGGAAACTGGTTGACGATTATATTCAGATTAGGAAGGTCTTCTAGCAATTCAAAAGCCTACAGACTATCTCAATTAATCCTTTTAGCTACCATATATCCTTCCTAAGCTTCATAAAATCTTCTAAATGCAGCTGACATAAAAACAAAAAGACGTCGCCGGTACAGAAGGGGTTAATGGTAAGCATTTACTAATAGCATGTAACTTATTATGTCAACTTATTCTGTCAACTTACTATGTCAACTTCGAGTCAAATCCGCAACTTCAAAAACTAATATATTTTTGAAGTCGTAAAGCAAGACCATAATTATTTTCAAACGTATTTTGGAATTAGTTACCGTACTACACAAATGTATTTCAAATCAAACTGTGTCTTGATTCAGGAAGTGTATGGACAGTTTGGATACTTTAAAATATTCACAAAGATCAAGTCCAAAAATCTGTAAGGAAACTTTTCATAAATAATAGTAAATATTAAACAATAATAGTAATGCAGTAATTACGAAAAATTGGGGGTGATCGAATATTGGCTAATGGTTAATCGTTTCTATGCTGGCACCAAATGAAAGTACTGACGAAGTTTCATCGAAATCCTTCAAACATTTAAATAAATCCACCTGGCAAAAAGATAAACAGACAGACAAACAAATAGCAACGATCACCTAGCGGCAACAACAACAACAACAACCTGATCACCTAAGCCATTCCAATCTGTTCTCAACTTGTAGAAGTCACTAACATTAAGAACACGAGTTCCCTCTAATACACACACACACACACACAGGAAAAAAGAAATACAAGAAAGTGTATGTGTGTGTGTGTGTGTGTACTTACACTAGTTGTACTTACACTAGTTGTATTTGCGGGAGTGAGCATGCTCGTTAATTCCCGCCTCCTAAGATATGTTTGTCATACCGTGCTTTGAAACTATGCACTGATGGTGCAGTGTGTGTGTGTGTGTGTGTGTGTGTGTGTGTGTGTGTGTGTGTGTGTGTGTGTGTGTGTATTATTGTTGGATGGGTGATAATTGTTAAAGGATATTATTTTGTAATAACATTTATGTGAAACTTTCTTAATCTATGAGTTACTAACAAACATGGGCAGAGAGAGAGAGAGAGAGAGAGAGAGAGAGAAAGAGAGAAAGAGAGAGAGAGAGAGAGAGAGAGAGAGAGAGAATGACACACATACACATAATATTTCCATCTCTCTCACACACACACACACACACGCATAATATTTCCATCTCTCACACACACACACACATAATATGTCCATCTCTCTCTCTCACACACACACACACACACACACACACACACACACACACACACACACACACACACACACACACACACACACACACACACACACACACACACACACACACAGGTAAAAAGATACTATGCAAACGTTATAAAATAATTTATTTAATCAGAAATGTCTACTACAAGGCATAATGATATAAAAGTTGCAATCCCAATCCCAATTAACTCCCAGGATGCAAAACAAACAAATTACCATTACGGGAGCCCACCTCGCTATTTTTTCTTTCTCTCCCTCTCTTTTTGGCTTTTATCCATTCGGTCCCATTCAGCCTACTCTTTTAAGACGTTTACCCCCATCCAGGTGTCAATACTTTCCTGGCGAGCGGTAGCGAGCCAGCATATATATATTTTTGTTTTGACAGCAAGCTAAATTTGTAAATTTTTCGATAGAAAAATTTCTCCGGCCAAGCCGGATTTCTCCATACAATGCTGGTTCGCTATCGCTCGCCAGGAAGAAATCGAAACCTGGATGGGGATAAACGTCTTTAAATAGTTGGCTGAATGGGGCCGAATGGATACAAGTCAGGGCAAGAGAGAAAAGGAGAGAAAGAAAAAAAAAAAAACGGTGACCCCCCTTAAGCCGGTATCACACGAGAGCTTTTATAGTCAACATTCGATGATGAACATTTTCCTGGCAACATTTCTGGAGTAGTTTCCACTGGTATCGGAAACTAGACTGATGATAAATGAATGTAGGGGACCGAAATATATTAAATGTTGACCTCCTAAGCTGCCAGACCAGTGTTGAGGGAGAAAGCGCTCGTGTGATACCGACCTTTACTGTCACCATCGTCTTTGTCAATCATTGTCATTACTATCTTAATTATCGTTACTATTACTGGGATCACATTGGATATAGATTACCTAATGGGAGATGGGTCGTTTTTCTGGTTCCCGTTCCTTCTTCCTCATGTTTAACCTCACTGATTCTGAGATTTCTATACGTTTGCCCCATTAGTTTGACGATTTTTAGATCTTTCGCCCATTTTTTTGCCAATATCAATACTGTTCATATAATTTAGGTGTCGATTTCTTCCTGGCGAGCGATAGCGAGACTGATTTATGAGGATTCGGCCGGGACATTTTTCTGTCGAAAAATGTACAAATTTATCTTGAAGGGGGTCTTGGAGGTGTTTTTTTAAGCTTGCTGAGGTCTAGGGAGGAAACCAATACAAACAAATAAGATAATCATAAATAAATAAGCAAATAAACACGTCCATCCCCCTTAACTTAGTAGACTATGCTTGTTTAGGGGTATTATTATAATTATAAAATATAATAATTATAACAGATACATTTTTGACTGTTAAGTGTGAAACAGTCAATTGTCATCTTGTGTTAAAAATGACTACCAATTAAATCAAACAAATATATAAATAATTGCTATAAATCTATCTCTATCTATCTATATGCTCAGGCCCAATCCCCATTTTGGGGGTAGCCGACTCAAGACAGAGCAAGAACAGGGAAAACACAAAAACAACATAAAACAAAAAATAAACACAGATAAAAAACACAAACTCACACACATCCAGGTCACCCAGGAGAAGACCCAGATACCAGGGTTACCAAGGTCGCTCCAGCACTCCCCCGGCCCCTGACCACCCGGAGAGGTTCCGATCTCGGCAGGCAGACATGCAGCGGAATTAAATAATTGCTATAAATAATTGCTATAAATACTTTACTGTAGTATGTTGATACACAATCATAGGAAAACAAATACATGTGGATTACAGCAGACACTCCAACAGTCTTACCAGGGCCATCAGTGTCATACTGTTACTATCTCTTGATCATGGATGGCGTCGTTAAGGGGAGATGGGTCGTTTATCTGGTCCCCCTCTTCCTCATGTTTAGTCCCATTAGTTTTGCAATTTTAAGACGTTCGGCCCAATTGTTGGACGATTTTAAGATCTTTAGCCCCATTTCTTTGTCAATATCAAGACCCTTCGTGCTATTAAGATGTCGATTTTTTTCCTGTCGAACGATAGTGAGCCTGTAATTTTTAAACAACTGGCCTTCGGCCGGGAAATTTTTCTACCGAAAAATGTACAAATTAATCTAGAAGGGGGATCTAATGGATATTCTTTTAAGTTTGATGGAGGTCTAGGGAGGAAACTATAACCTAATCCATAAATGTTTGATGGAGGTCTAGGGAGGAAACTATAACCTCATCCATAAATGTTTGATAGAGGTCTAGGGAGGAAACTATAACCTCATCCATAAATGTTTGATAGAGGTCTAGGGAGGAAACTATAACTTAATCCATAAATGTTTGATAGAGGTCTAGGGAGGAAACTATAACCTCATCCATAAATGAAAATATCGACCAAAATATATGCCCATCCCCCTTTAAGCAAATTTATGGTAAGGAATGAAGTCAACAAGTATCTGTCCCTCATTTATGGTAAGGAATGAAGTCAACAAGTATCTGTCCCTCATTTATGGTAAGGAATGAAGTCAACAAGTATCTGTCCTTCATTTATGGTAAGGAATGAAGTCAACAAGTATCTGTCCCTCATTTATGGTAAGGAATCAAGTCAACAAGTATCTGTCCCTCATTTATGGTAAGGAATCAAGTCAACAAGTATCTGTCCCTCATTTATGGTAAGGAATGAAGTCAACAAGTATCTGTCCCTCATTTATGGTAAGGAATCAAGTCAACAAGTATCTGTCCCTCATTTATGGTAAGGAATGAAGATAAAAACAAGTATCTGTCCCTCATTTTCCACCAGTTGTTAAATGACTTGAACACATAATCCTCATCTATGGGCTCGTCAATTCATTCTACAGGCGGTACAGTTCTCAATCGGTCGGAGTGTGTGTTGACATAATACGCCTCTGTGTATCAATGTAGGAATTTGTATTATCTTAAGGAGATATTTCCACTTGAGTTTTTTTTTCTTGACCCCTTTCTCCCTCATATTTAGCCGGCCTTCGGCCGGGAAATGTTTCTACCGGAAACTGCACTATTCTATCTTGAAAGGGGGTCAAGGGGTTGTAATTTTTAGCTTGATGGAGGTCTAGGCAACACACTTAAAACCTCCCATTAATATATCACGCCTCTGCAGATCAAAGTATGAATTGCATTATCTTAATATTGTACCATAGAGGCTGTTCAGACTCTCGTGGCTGCTGCCTCTCATCATTGGAGGTCGAGACGGTAAACAGGGCGAGTTAGCTGGAAGCGGAGGTGGCAAATCCAGGTCCTCAACGCTGAGGTTCGAACGTCCAACGGAGTCCTGGGTCATGATCTGGAAACCAGCACCTCCGATGGCTTCGTTTGCCGAGTATGGGTCATACATGGAATGGTCGGGGTCAAACTGGGGACGGTTGCAAGCCATGGGATCAACCGAGTGATGGGCGTGCTTGTTTTTGGATCGGCCGTGCTTGCCATTGGGTCTTGTGGGAAGAGTGCGAGAGTCGACATTACCGTCATTGGGTAAAGACACTGACTTGACAACATGGGAATCCTTCTGAAGACGAGGATCCAAACAAACGTTAACTGCAGATACCACGTTGGTGCAATCAAGGCTCTGGGGGTTATGGAGAAGGGCGGTGGTTTCAGCAGTGGGGGTGGAGTTGGCCACGTTAGCACAGTTCACACAGCCGCCGTGGTTCATGAGGGTTGTGGTGCGGCCATCATAAAACACCGCAGGACCGTTGCCAACATTATGCCTGGAAGTTTCTGCGATGACCCAGATTTTGCGCAGTAGAAGACCGAGCAGGCAGGCAATGATGATACCGATGAGGATTCCCATTCCCGAAATACCTATCAACAGTGCTGGGAATAAAAAGAAACCTACTTTTAACCCCTTCTGTACAGGCACCGTCATTTTAATTATATGTTGGTTACTATTAGACGATTTTATTCAGTTTCAAAAGGGCCTCCGACAATTAACAGGCTTCCAACTATCTCGCATGACTCTTTTTTTACTACCATATATCCTTCTTAAACTGCACAAAATCCTCTAAATATAGCTAGAATAATGTGAAAATGACGTCACCGGTACAGAAGGGGTTAATATATTTATTCAGGCTACAATTATATGGAGAATGTTGTGCATCTCTCTTTGTGTGTCTCAATTATATGGAGAATGTTGTGCATCTCTCTTTGTGTCTCTCAATTATATGGAGAATGTTGTGCATCTCTCTTTGTGTCTCTCAATTATATGGAGAATGTTGTGCATCTCTCTTTGTGTCTCTCAATTATATGGAGAATGTTGTGCATCTCTCTTTGTGTCTCTCAATTATCCCTGTATAGGCTACATACTATAATTTAATTTGCTTTGCTTGATATTATTCAAAGTTATATTAATTAATTGTAATAAATATATATCAATTAAGATTCATATCAATATTGAGCTTTATGTAGTAGTGTACCTAATAATTGGTATATATACTTTATATATATATATATATATATATATATATATATATATATATATATATATATATATATATATATATATATATATATATATAGTATAAATAAATAAATAATACAAATGTCTCGTTATACACAACCAAACCGGAACACTTACTGTCCAACAAATGTTTATGCCCATTCATATTTGTAGAGCTTTGAGGTACGGTGCTCTAATTCCACGTACAGAGCTTTACAGTGTTTGTCCTTTCACGTACAGAGCTTTACAGTGTTTGTCCTTCCACGTACATAGCTTTACAGTGTTTGTCCTTCCACGTACAGAGCTTTACAGTGTTTGTCCTTCCACGTACAGAGCTTTACAGTGTTTGTCCTTCCACGTACAGAGCTTTACAGTGTTTGTCCTTCCACGTACAGAGCTTTACAGTGTTTGTCCTTCCACGTACAGAGCTTTACAGTGTTTGTCCTTCCACGTACAGAGCTTTACAGTGTTTGTCCTTCCACGTACAGAGTTATAGAGTAGCTTAGTCTATGTACACAATATTCACGCACATAGCTTTAAAGTACTAGTTCCTTCACGTACATAGACAATGTTTGTCTTTTACTTACATATATTATTCATTTAACCACGTACATAGTCTCCATGTACACCGGTATAGAGTGTTTCCTTCACCACGTACAGTGCTTGTCCTTCAACGTACAAAGCTAAAATAATGTTCAAATAACTTACAGAGTTATAGAGTAGTTTTCTCCCACGTACAGATCTTCTACGTACATAAATTTCACGTTCACAAAAATCCCACGTACATAAACTTCACGTACCGGTACACAAAAAGCTCACATACATAAATTTCACGTTCACAAAACTCCCACGTACAAACCTAAACTTCACGTACATAAAAATCCCACGTACATAAACTTTACGTACATAAAAATCCCACGTACATAAATTCCACATACACAAAACTCTCACGTACATAGAACTCCAACATGAATACATTTCGCGTACACAGAACTCCCACGTACATAAACTTCACGTACACAGAACTCCCCCCCCCCCGTCCATACATTTCACGTACACAGAACTTCCACGTAGGCCTACATACAATTCACAGACACAGACCTCCCGCGTACATACAATTCACGTACACAGACCTCCCACGTACATAAGGTAACTATCACGTACAGTCGCAACCATTAATGTTGTGTCACTATAATTGTACAAGTTACCTAAGGCTGAATCGATCCTTATTATCATTTCTTGACCTGATTATTGCATGGAAGAGATTCGTTTAGGCTAATCAACTCAAAGGATCATATGGATTAACATCTTACATTATCTTTCTCTCTCTCTCTCTCTCGCGCGCTCTCTCTCTCTCTCTCTCTCTCTCTCTCTCTCACCCTTTCATCCATTCCCCTCCAGTCGCCCCGCTCTCTCTCTCTCTCTCTCTCACCCATTCCCCTCCTTCCCCCCCCCCCCCCCCCCCCGCTCTCTCTCTCTCTCTCTCTCACCCATTCCTCCATTCCCCTCCTGTCACCCCCCCCCCCCCGCTCTCTCTCTCTCTCTCTTTACTAAAATTAAGCCCTGACCACCTCGCTAATGTATCTATATAAGTCTACGTCAACCTCTCAAAATTACGGATAAAACTGTGGTCCTGGAGCGAACACGTCCATTCTCCTCCAAAGATCAACTCCCAATGATCTATTTAGCGTCGACATCTCTTATTATTATTATCTGGTAGGCCTTTTGTAGGGGGAGTGTTTTTCTTACAGTGCTTGGATTTGTTTGGAACTTGGGGGGAAGAGACATTTTGGTAACCTAAATATACTTGTCTCTCTCTCTCTCTCTCTCTCTCTCTCTCTCTCTCTCTCTCAATGTAAATACCTTAGAATACAAGTAAAATTGAGAAGAGTTACTAGAAATCAAGAGAGAGAGAGAGAGAGAGAGAGAGAGAGAGAGAGAGAGAGAGAGAGAGAGAGATATATAAGATAGATAGATAGATAGGATAGACAGATATACATATAGCTAGATCGAGAAAGATAAAATATAAGCACGCAGCGAAGAACGCATTAACTAACTCCAGGTTTACAAAATGTCTGCCGCTCCGAAAACATTGGGCTACCTTCCCTGTATTCTGCCATTATCAAACAGGACATCCTGGTTCGATATACTTCTTCATGGCGTCATTACCGTACTATCTTGTAAATATTATCTCAACACGGAACTGGCATAGAAAAAGATATGGTACCGGTATATTATTTGTGGACTATATCGTGTTGTTGTTGTTAGTATTTACAACTTAATACTAATAATTCTGGTTATAATTACACACACACACACACACACACACACACACACACACACACACACACACACACACACACACACACACACACACACACACACACACACACACACACACACACACACACACACACACACACACACACACACACACACACACACACACCATTGTATTATCACTATTAAAACAATATATATATACATATCAATTAAAATAACATTAATGTATATTGAAAAAATATATTATTACTCTTTTTTTTTCGCAGATAGTTGATTGGTGTTCTTCAAATATCGTGATCTAATATTTGAAGGTGATACAGGAGAGAACAAACTAAAAACACCTTGGGATAATAGTCTACTATAGTTGATTCGCTGTAAGTAGGCGATAAATCATGACCTCTAACTTCTGTAACTAATAAACGACTAGATTAATCGAGCTAATATTACTATTATTTAGGAAGAGTCAGTCATGGAATAGATGTGGAGATTTACAGCCAATTTGCTCAAGCCCTTTTTGAGTTACAGAGTATAGAAGTCATGATTTATCGCCTACTTCCAGCGAATAGACTATAGCTCACTCAAACCTACTAGAAAACTCAAACCTACTAGAAAACTCAAACCTACTAGAAAACTCAAACCTACTAGAAAACTCAAACCCACTAGAAAACTCAAACCCACTAGAAAACTCAAACCCACTAGAAAACTCAAACCCACTAGAAAACTCAAACCCACTAGAAAACTCAAACCCACTAGAAAACTCAAACCTACTAGAAAACTCAAACCTACTAGAAAACTCAAACCCACTAGAAAACTCAAACCCACTAGAAAACTCAAACCCACTAGAAAACTCAAACCCACTAGAAAACTCAAACCCACTAGAAAACTCAAACCCACTAGAAAACTCAAACCCACTAGAAAACTCAAACCCACTAGAAAACTCAAACCCACTAGAAAACTCAAACCCACTAGAAAACTCAAACCCACTAGAAAACTCAAACCCACTAGAAAACTCAAACCTACTAGAAAACTCAAACCCACTAGAAAACTCAAACCCACTAGAAAACTCAAACCCACTAGAAAACTCAAACCCACTAGAAAACTCAAACCCACTAGAAAACTCAAACCTACTAGAAAACTCAAACCTACTAGAAAACTCAAACCTACTAGCTCACTCAAACCTACTAGAAAACTCAAACCCACTAGAAAACTCAAACCTACTAGCTCACTCAAACCTACTAGAAAACTCAAACCCACTAGAAAACTCAAACCCACTAGAAAACTCAAACCCACTAGAAAACTCAAACCCACTAGAAAACTCAAACCCACTAGAAAACTCAAACCCACTAGAAAATGTCACCGTACTACGAAACAACGTACTCAAAGATCCCGACCAACTAGAAAACCGCAATCATATAGCACTTTTAAGCTTTCTAGAAAAGACAGTTTACTAGAACACTCAATTATTTGCTAGAAAATAACACCGTACTAGGGAATAAAGTATGAGAAAATACCAGCCGACTAAGACACAAAGCCTAATATAATTCTCACTCCTCCTAGAAAAATAGTGTACTAGACAACTCATAAATGCTAGAAAAGGACACCCTACTAGGAAGAAACAATTAAGACAAAAAATATACTTATTAGGAAACTGAAGCTTACTAGAAAAGAGCATGGAAACTAATAGCTTACCGTACTAGGATTATCAAACCTACTAGAAAAAGACAAGGTACTAGAAACCTCAAATATACTTGAAAATAAGACGGAACTCGGAGATCACCTAGCTACTCAAAAACCCCGTCAACCTAGGGAAACAGTAATCTTCTAGCCCTCTCAAGCCTACTAGAAACAGACAGTGGACGGTACTAGAAACCTCCAATATGCTCGAAAATAACACCACGGAACTCCTAAACCACCTCCTTAAAAAACCCGGCCAACTAGGAAACAGCAGCCAACTAGCCGCCAGATGGGACTACTACACCAAGATCCTGATGGGTCTGGCTAGGAACCCTGGACGTGGGAATTCGAGCGGCGACTTTATCCATTCTGCTACCACGGCATTTAATAATTTCACAGGTAAGGTTACAGATAGTATGGAAATCAAAATATAATAGACAAACAGACAGACAGACAGACATATAGATAGATAGATAGGTAGACACACAACCAGACTGACAGACAGACAGACATACATATAGATAGATAGATAGGTAGACACACAACCAGACAGACAGACAGACAGACAGACAGACAGACATATAGATAGATAGATAGGTAGACACACAACCAGACAGACATATAGATAGATAGATAGGTAGACACACAACCAGACTGACAGACAGACAGACATACATATAGATAGATAGATAGGTAGACACACAACCAGACAGACAGACAGACAGGCAGAGACATATAGATAGATATATAGGTAGACACACAACCAGACAGACAGACAGACAGACATATAGATAGATAGATAGGTAGACACACAACCAGACAGACAGACAACCAGACAGACAGACATATAGATAGATAGATAGGTAGACACACAACCAGACAGACAGACAGACAGACATATAGATAGGTAGATAGGTAGACAGACAACCAGACAGACAGACAGACAACCAGACAGACAGACAGACAGACAACCAGACAGACAGACAGACAGACAACCAGACAGACAACCAGACAGACAACCAGATATATAGATAGATAGATAGAGACAGACAGACAGGAAATAGATTGATAACTATATTTGATAAAGTAAAAGTAATTATAATGAACCTATACAAACACATAAGTAAAAATTACGAATATACAAACAAAGTTACAGCTAATTAATTAATAAGTAATACACTATATAATAATTATATTATAATAAGTAATACACTATATAATAATTATATTATAATAAGTAATACACTATATAATAATTATATTATAATAAGTAATACACTATATAATAATTATATTATAATAAGTAATACACTATATAATAATTATATTATAATAAGTAATACACTATATAATAATTATATTATAATAAGTAATACACTATATAATAATTATATTATAATAAGTAATACACTATATAATAATTATATTATAATAAGTAATACACTATATAATAATTATATTATAATAAGTAATACACTATATAATAATTATATTATAATAAGTAATACACTATATAATAATTATATTATAATAAGTAATACACTATATAATAATTATATTATAATAAGTAATACACTATATAATAATTATATTATAATAAGTAATACACTATATAATAATATATTATAATAAGTAATACACTATATAATATATAATTATATTATAATAAGTAATACACTATATAATAATTATATTATAATAAGTAATACACTATATAATAATTATATTATAATTAAAACATTGCCTAATAACTAACCCAGAATCTAATATGTCAAAAGTCAAGAGTTATTATTCCCTGCCAAATGTAAATTGATTTAGAGGGGATGTTTTTAGTTTGTTCCCTAGACCTCCATTAAGCTTAAAATTACACCCCTTGAAACCCCCGTTCAAGATAAATTTGTAAATTTTTCGGTAGAAAAATGTAGTGGCCAAAGTCCGGTTCCTCTTCAATTACAGGGTCGCTATCGCTTGCCAGGAAAAAATCGACAGCTAAATGGCACGAAAGGTTTTAAAATTGACAGAAATGGAGCGAACGTTCTTAAAATCACAAAACACTATAATGGGGTGAACGTCTTAAAGTCTCAAAAGCATTGAGGCTAAACATGAGGGAGAAAGGGGTCCACACAAATAAAAAATAACCCTCAAGTAGAAATGTGCCCTTAGTGTTTACGAGTCGAGGGGGGGGGGGGGGGGTACAGCCATATCTCTTAAATTATGTTAGATGTCAAAGTATTTACAACCTGTGGGCGTATGTCATCTCTCTCTCCATCTCTCTGCTGTCCTTTCCTTCCATTTTCCTTAGCTATGTACCCACCTCTCTCTCTCTCTCTCTCTGCTGTCCTTTCCTTCCATTTTCCTTAGCTTTCTCCCCCCCCTCTCTCTCTCTCTTTGCTGTCCTTTCCTTCCATTTTCCTTAGCTTTCTCCCCCCCCCCTCTCTCTCTCTCTCTCTCTCTCTCTCTCCTGTCGCCCTCCCCCTCTCTCTCTCGCTCTCTCTCTCTCATAACAATCTTTAAAATCATAAAATCATAAATGAATGGGGCTAAAGCTGAGGAAGAAGGGGGTCCAGAAAACCGTCCCCTCTCCCCTTAAGCAGGTGTTCTTTCCCCAACCTTCCTCTCATCTTAGTGTTGGAGTGTATACAAGGTGACGTTAATTATGATGCTGTGCTACCCTGGGGAAAAACTGGGCTACGGTTTATAGGAAGGTGGTATAGGGAGGAGATCTGATGAGTTTCTCTCTCTCTCTCTCTCTCTCTGTCTCTGTGTCTATATGTCTGTCTGTCTCCCCCCCCCCTCTCTCTCTCTCTCTCTCTCTCTCTCTCTCTCTCTCTGTGTGTCTGTCTCCCCCACCCTCTCTCTCTCTCTCTCTTTCTGTCTCTGTGTCTGTCTGTCTGTCTCCCCCACCCTCTCTCTCTCTCTCTATCTCTCTCTCTCCTAGTCTCCACACACATCACATTGCCGTAGAACAGCCTCATAAAGAACTGACATGCATTAAGGGAAGGTTTTTATTTTTTTCCTAGACATCCATCAAGCATAAAATTACACCCTCTAGGCCCCCTTTTAAGAAGATGAATTTGTAAATTTTTCGATAGAAAAATGTACAAATTTATCTTGAAGGAGGGTCTTGGAGGTGTTTTTCTTTAAGCTTGATGGAGGTGTAGGGAGGAAACTAAAACAAATGATACAAAGATACATATATGAGGAAATATATTATATACATACGCCCATGCCCCCTTTAAGAAAAAAGTTGTCTTACGGTTATTAGGAAGGGAACATAATTATGTGAGAACCTTCTATGCCCAGAGTATCCCAACATCTTTGTAGTAACGGATATTCTGTATACCTTAGGAAAATAACAGATAATTCTTATGGAAATATTTCTAAGGCTATAACCCAAGGATATTTGGAAACATATTTTGTATTTTGCCAAATTGACAATGCGCACAATTAAACCACCAATATACTGTATTTGAAACCTTTATACCATATGGAGTCCATTGGTATAATCTAATTTATATATTTCACTCCCAACAACAAACACCTCCCAAGGAAATCAATGGAAGCATGTGATCCTACCGAGATTTGAACCTAGGTTACCACATACAGATCTTAAACACTAACCATTACACTTTCAAGACAGTAACATTCATTTGATCCATATCTTAGGGTACAAGAGCATTTGAAAATTGAAAAGTAGCTTCTTCGGCCTGTTTTTTTTTTTAGGAGGATAAGATACGATTTTCCAAAAAATATGCGCCAATTAAAATGTCGATGCTACTAACTAAATATAATGCTATCAAATCACTCCTACAGTGTGCAAAATGGTCCTAAAATGCACATAGGTGGCGAGTTCCCCCTAACAAAACAAAAAACGACCCTGAAATATGTGAGTGGGTTAAGTGTCTCCGGCACTGTCACGTCCATATATCATGTCACCACCATAACTCCAGCTCCTAGTCTTTGATAATATAAGAGTAAAACCCTCTTTTATACAACTAAACACATCATTATTATAGAAGCTTTATTCAAGAGTATTAAATAGTAGTTCTATTTTTTAACTGTAGTCAACACTGTAGTTATAAAGATAGGAGACGATTTTTTTAGCCTGACTGTGCGACACTTCTTTCCTGTGCTCATTCCGGCAACGTGGATGTAAACAAACATGAGGCTGCCAGGTGTATGAAAACTTACTATATTAAAACAAAAAACGGCAGGTGTGTACCCAATGTAGTTCTGTTATATATTATATGATATCGACACAGGAGTTGGTATAATTGAAGTAATAAATAATAGTATCTGACTTATGGTTCTGATAGTATGTATGAAGCAACACAGATGAGTGATAACAAATAATAATAATATAATAATAAAATAATAAATCAAACCTATTCCCCATCTTCTCTTGGCCTCATTCTTCCAATATATGCCCATAGTGCATAAAACACCCTTAACACTACCTTATGGATAACCCACATAATTATAAACATTAACATTCAAGTCACTATAATATTCTTGACCTAGCTAACCATTGTATAAGATTGTTTTAGTGGATTTATGTTCTCGAATTCGTCAAAGAAAGGATCTCAATCTTTTTTTATTTATTTGTCTATGTGTATGTTAGTTAGTATGTGTATGTATGACCATCTGCCTGTATGTTTTTTTTTTAATCCTATGTGTATGAAGGAGGAAAAAAACGGTAGGTTGCCTGTAACGAGTGCCAAAGCAAAATTCAAGGGACGTTGGAGTCGTAATGCCTGGACATACGAAGTTTAAAGCAGTCTAAGTCATAGGATGAAAGCAAGATCGAGGGAGAGAGTTCCAGAGTTAACTTTTTGAGTACCGTATTAGATAGACTGTGAAACTTTGCCAATTCTCTTGAGTTGGAGAGCTGAACAGAATAGGAGTGGGACTGTGTTGAATGACAGGTGCCTCTCACACGCCGTAAGGAAGGGGTTATGCACTGAGAGCACTGATGAACACTGGTTGTTGCCTTTTCTCTCATTGTTTGTGTTGTATTTTATACTTATATAGCTAACTTATAGCCATCCATATTGTGGATAAGAGTTGTTATATTATAACTAATCTTTATATTAACCTGTTTCAATTAGAATGAGCATGCATTAATTTATCCTATAGCTAACTTGGAGAGCTTCAAGATAAAAACATATACCGGTAGTTACATGGACGAGATGGGATGGGCGTGAGAGGGATCCGCCTTCTGCCTTTATGCAGACTCCTGTTTTCGAATCCTTGGAGTACCACATGTATTCATTAGTGTCATTGATTTCATTAATTAGTTTTATTTGTAAGTTAATTGGTGGGTTGGTGATAATATGAATTCTTATATTTCTATGTTCTAACTTTGTATTTTTCCCAGTGGATTTAAGCTCACTAATCCGTCGAAGGGATGACCCGAGCCGCCTCGCAATCACCCTGCTGGCGTATACCCTGATCGTGTGTGTGTCGCTCTTCGGGAACCTTCTGGTGTGTCACGTGGTGTTAAGAACCAGAAGGCTACACACGCTCACCAACACCTTCCTGGCCAATCTAGCGCTCTCGGATCTACTCATGACGGGGCTCAATATACCTTTTAATTTAGCAAGGTAAGTATTTATCCTTTTTTTTTTATCTATGTGTATGAAGGAGAGAATAGACAGGTTGCCTGTACAAGTCCCCCCCCCCCCCCCCCCCCTCCCAAGTCAAAAGAGTGACAGAGCCAAATTCAAGGGACGTAGGGGTCAAAATGCCTAGACACACGGAGTTGGCCCTGGTTGAGATCTACTGTTTGAAATGGTCTTATGGTTGAATAGAACACATGATTTATATATTACCTGACTGACTATCTATCTATATTTCAGAATGTTACTCAACGATTGGCCATTTGGGAGAGCCTTGTGCAGTTTGGTACCTTTCATTCAAGTAACCTCCGTCTATGTATCGGCTTTTACTATGGTGGCTATTGCTGTGGATCGGTACCAGGTGAGGCTTTAAAAGTATAAAGTATGGTTGAGAAGGATGTAGTATCCGGGCGTATCACCAGCTTTGTTTACATTACTTGAATGCTCGTGGTTACGTTCCCGTCTATTTTGACTGTTTTTATCTGTTATATGCCCCCTGCTGGCAATATATATGATGATGATAATAAGTCATGGGGGTTGAGGGCCTATTATTGTATCCCACAGCAGTCAAAATAGACGGGAACGTGATTGCCAGCATACGAGTAATGTAAACAAAGCCGGCGGTACGCCCGAATACTACATCATTACCATATGGTCGTATACTCTGTTCTAAATAGGTAGGCCAGAAATTGTGAACGCCAACCTCTGTAACTCAAAAAGGGCTCGAGAAAATTAGCTGTAAATTTCCACACCTTTTCCTTGACTGACACTTAACCTACCAAATGGTAGAAATATTAGCTCAATTACTCTAGACGTTTGTGAGTTACAGAGGTTAATGTTCAAAAATTTTGGCCTACTTATTTGGAACAATGTATTATCTATCCCATTATATATTTGTCAATCTATCTATCTATAAATTAATCAATCAATCTATATTTTTCTATCGATCCATTTTCTATCAATTTTTCTATATCTATCTATCCCTATATCTATCTATCAATCTATCAATAAATACATCTGCTATATCCCACAGGTGATCGTCCATCCTCTGAAGCCTCGCCTGGATAAGCTACAAGGATCCTTAATTATCCTCTTAATATGGGTCCTGGCTGCCTTGGTCTCTGTGCCTTATGCTGTTTATAACCAGGTGAGAGAGAGAGAGTGAGAGAGAGAGTATGTGTCTGTGACAGGTCTAAAATATACGAACCCCACTTAATGGACTATTTCACGCAAGACTTCTAATAATATATATGGTACCGGCATGTGGTCATATTTTTGAGAATCAACCCTAACCCCAAACAAGTCAATTAATTCAGAATATCTACTATCAAGCTAGGCAAAGATTATTTGTATCCTGCTTGGTATACTATGTATTTAAGTAAAAACAAATTTACAGTGTTAATGCTTAAACATTGGTTTGAGTATCGTAATAAAAGGGTGGTTTTGGCATCCGTAATTACCCTAAGTTATGAACTTAAACAAATCATAACAAAACGTAATAAAACAATATCAGATAAAAAACAGCCATTTGGACTAATAAAAGACATCCAAATATCGGTATTATTCTATAATTGCACCTATACGAGCTAAACAAATTATTATTGTATTTAACAGGAAGGTACGGCGAGGTAAGTGATGTGGTATAGGTGGCAATATGCGGAAATGGATTATAAGGGCATTCTGCCCCCCTCTTACCCCCTTACGAAAATCTACAGTTATTCACTCCATCCCAACTGGATTTCTACCGTTTTACCCAACCAGCGGGGGTGGCAGCCCCCACCCATAATACTAGGTTAGGTTAGGTAAGGTTGTCAGGTTAGGCTAATGTCTCTCTGAAACATTGTAAATCCGTGTCACATCTAGATTGATAGACTTTTGTCAGAGGGGGGCAGAATGCCCTTATAATCCATTTCCACATATTGCCACCTATACCACATCACTTACCTCGTTGTACCTTCCTGTTAAATACAATAATATTTTTTTTAGCTCTTATAGGTGCAATTATAGAAATTTACCCAAATATCTTATATGATCATATGTTGCTGTCCCTGAACAGTTCATACTTTCAAGTCAGAGATGTATATCTAACCTGATCTTATAGCTAACTCAGAGTCCACATCCTGGTATTAAGTTATTTGCATTACCGGTATTTTATTAGTATTATTAGATGTACAAACAACATGGAACTAATTTATCTTAATTGAACAGGTAGTGGAAGTGTTTACATATCGTCGACTAACAAGATGCCAGGCTCGTTACCCTACACCAGCTCTCGAGTTTCGGCGCTGGCTCACCCTCGGCACATTCCTGACGCAGTACGCTATTCCTCTGTTCGTCACAGCAGTCGCTTACATCGGCGTATTCCGTCGCGTCTGGTGGCGGGACATTGTTGGAACTACAACCAGAGAGCAGCAATCCATACAGCTCCGAACGAAGAAGAAAACTGTGAAGATGCTCCTAATTGTAGTGGTCCTCTTCGCACTATGCTGGCTTCCACTCAATGCCTACCATCTAGTTGTCGACTTTAGTTCGTCGATGGGGCCGACTCGCCATTCCTCGACTGTTTTCTTTATCTGTCATTGGTTTGCTATGTCCAACGTCTGCTACAATCCCTTTATATACTGCTGGCTCAATGACCACTTCAGGGCAGGAGCCAGAGCGTGGTTGTTCTGCGCTGCGAGGAAAATCTGCCGGGTGAAGATTCCTGAACATGGCGGCGATCTGGAACCACGAGGCGTTCCCTTGACACGGCCCCAGAACTCCCTCACTCTCTCCTCCGCTCTGATGGGGGGATCAGTTAGGAGTAAAGTGGGTGGATCGCAACGCTGTAACAGGAGCAATGTCACTGCGTCAGCTTTTCACGTTGCGTTGGACGAACTGATTGAAAGTGCGACTCCCGGTAATCGTACACAACGGAACAGCTTCCCTAGTACTTCTCCCAGAAGCCAGGGACAGATCCATGGAGGTAGTATGAAAGCAAGCAGTTCAAGTAAATACAAAGATATCTCAGAAACCTACAATGGCAAAAATGAATATGCCAATGATAATTTCGAAATGACTAAAACAAATAGTATTTCATCTCTTCGGCAAGATATCAAAGCTGAAGTTAAAATGCCCCAAATTAATATGACTGCTTCCACAAAACACGTATGTCTCAACAATGTCTCAGAATCCCAAGAAGAGATATACGTAAATAGAAATCAAGATGTCGAAGAACATAATATCGGTAAATTGATACGGTGTGACAGTCACGAGTTTTAGCATGTGTTTTGTTTTGTTTTGCATTTTTTCTTTGATATACAGTGTTGTTTTATACCAAGGACTGCAGCAAATGAGTATTTACCCATTATCCAACAATCTAAAAACACGGCCCCCACTAGTGGGGAGGGCTATGAAGATCAGGGAAATTGCGGGGTAAATGGGGAAAAATAGGGGTAATATGGGAAGAACTCTGAAAATAAAATATAGAAAAGTAAGAAAACGTTAAAATGTGAAAATCCGAGCCAAATTTTGGCAAAAGTTGGCTCGGATTTGGGTATTTTTCAGAGTACAAAACCCCAAAAATTGGGAAAAAAAAGTTGGCCCGGCTCTTGGCATTTTTCAAAGTAAAAAAAAACAATAATTGAATTTTGAAAGTTGGCTCGAGTTTTCATGTTTTTTGAAACCCATTAAACCCCAAAATTTAAAAACCCGAGCCAACATTTGCCAAAACTTGGCTCGAGTTTAGCAATTTTTTGAAGTAAAAACCCCCCACAGTAACCTAACCTAGAACGTTGGATACAAGAATAACCCTTACCTACCAGCTAGTATGTGTCCCTAGTTTATCCCATACCTACCAGCTGATCCCTTGTCATGAACCTAACTAAGAAACCTAACCTAACCTAACCTAAAAGTAATACGTGGATAGAAACTAACCTTGACGTTATTTTGATGTGGAGAGAACATAAACAAAGTGACAGTGGCTTTGTGCAGTGGGGACTCTGAAAATGTTATAGGGGAGGGAACATAAAATGTACGCAATTACCAAAGCAGCACTGGATCGCGCAACTGTTACTAAGGTCCCCCGAGTAAGGTAGGAGGGAAAAAAAAAATCTATAAAGCAGAAACCCCGTAAAACAGGACTTGTCATTATGCAGACAAGACTGTGTTTTACCCTATATCTCCCTTATAATACATTTGCGAAGGGAAGGACATATATAGGACTGAAGACTATTATATAACATACCTATAGGCTACACAAACATCGATGGGGCTTGTAACTGTCACACCGTAAAATCTTACCAACATATCAAAATGGGCCAAATCAATACACATGTTTCTCAAGATTTCAATGCGGACGTTGAAATCCCCCAACTTACCAAGGGCGCTACTAAAACACACCCAAGTAACAAATATTTGTCGGTATAAATCTAGCACCAACCCGATAAAGGACACATAGATACTAATGATAGTTAAAGGTTTGTCATAAGTTAACTCATAACACACACTTAATTGATATGTGCGTCATTACCGTCTCATGAATTATGGTGATAGTGATGATGAAATGAATATGATGATAATTAAAGCGATTATAATAATTTGAGTGATAATGATGATGGTATTATATATATATTGGCATCAAACGAGTTCACTATAGTTTATTCATTAGGACGAAGCTAGAAACAGTGACTCCAAACCTCCCGTAATTCAGGGAGGACTCGACCAACTGGCTGTAAATGATAATGATGATGGTAATAATAATACTGATTATAGTGTTGTCTTACCTTGATGCTATCTTGTCTGGCATTGCTGAAGATTATATTGCCTTGTACAGTAGACGATTATGTGCAGGTCTGCTTTTTCTGATATATACTGTATGTATACAGTATATTATGTATTATGTTTTTCTGATATATACTGTATGTATACAGTATATTATGTATTATGTTTTTCTGATATATACTGTATGTATACAGTATATTATGTATTATGTTTTTCTGATATATACTGTATGTATACAGTATATTATGTATTATGTTTTTCTTTTGGATCCAAGAAAGTTAACAATTGTCTACAATATCTTTATAATATCTTAAACGTATCACTTTACATTAAACACTCCAACAACTTCATCTCTCTCTCTCAACACGCTTTGAAAAGTAGATAGGAGGTGCCGTTGTAAAGGCTTATTCCTCAATACCTTCACCTGACCTGACCACTCGCTTGAATCAATAATAAATGTAGGGTAGCATTCAAGGAGACTACATCAAGACTCTTCTTCTTCTTACCTATGACCGGGTATAAACTATCCTAGTGTTTACTAGCCTATACCACTTTGAAAGAACATTAGCCTAACCTAACAACCTTACCTAACCTATCCTAGAGTATTATGGGTGGGGGCTGCCGCCCCCACATCCCTGCTATTAGACATCTTTGACAGATTTTTGGTGTATTTTTATGTGAAAAGGGTATTTTTTTCAATTTGTCAATAACGAAAATCCTCCATGCTGACTATATGGAAAAAAATATGGCGAATCTGTTGGTGCCTATTTTCCCTAATAAATTGTTTCTAATAAGGCGGATGTATTGTCCTTGAATATTATCAAATGTAGATACACTGTATCTTACGCTATGATTAAGATATCTATCTTATTAATGTTGCATTAATGTATGTATTTATTATTTTGAGTATTATATGTTCATACATACCCGTATGCTAGTTTATGCTATGATGTTTTTATCAATATATGTGAAGTCGTTCAGCCAAGGTTTCTTATTCAATGTGTATTATTGATTATTGCTAGGTAGTTAAATATGCCTTCAGAGGCTATCAACCCTTCTGGATCATTAAGCCAGCACACTGTAAGTCAAGCAAGCGTCAGGACTGGAGCCCCTTTTTGAGACCCCCAGTCCCTTCATTGCTGCTAATATCAACAAAGGAATATATAGATGAGTTTGTGAAGAGAGCACACGGATATTGTTGACAGGAGAGACAAACCGAGACGCACCTTCCACCACGGTCAAGAGGACACTGAATGTTTACAATTAAATCCATCAAAGGGCTAAATCAAATCCTGAAGAAAGAATAAGGCAAAGGAACAACGAGTATCAGTGTAAATCATTGTCAGCTACTTTATTTACGTAATTCTATATGATTTTCGGGCTATTATTACCGTCCTTACTAAACGCAACAAGCAATATATAACTCAAATGAAAGCAAATATATATACAACCAAAGTGAAGACTGACCCAAAAAAATCTTGAATTCTTGATAGGCAAACAACTGGTTTGGCGCTCCAGTTAAAATGCCGAAATGAACTCTTAAGGGGAGTTTTATAGTTTGTTCCCTAGACCTCCATCAAGCTTAGAATTACACCCCCTTGAGCCCTTTTCAAGATAAACGTGTACATTTTTCAGTAGAAAAATGGCCCTGCCGAAGGCAGGTGCCTCTTAAAATACATGCTCGCTATTGCTCGCCAGGAAAAAATCGACACTTACATGGCACGAAAGGTCTTAAAATTGACGAAAATGAGGCGAAAGTTCTTAAAATTGCTAAACTAAAGGGGCGAACGTCTTAAAATCTCAATAGCAATGGGGATAAACATGAGGGAGAAAGGGGTCCAGAAAAAACATCCCTCAAGTGGAAATCTCCCCTTAAGTCATTCTATCCCTTCCCAGCGCCTGATACTGAACGAATATTGTGGGAATGAGTGTTGTTTACAGAGAGAATATACACGGGTTAACATCCCCATTTCTAAAAACAACGTCAATGTTCAGGGTATTTCGTCCATTAATGGCACAGCAAAGCGAGACCGCCCGTGAACCCTAACCTCTGTGACTTCAATTGGGCTAGAGAAAATGGGCTGTAAATTTTCACACCTATTCCCTGGCTGACCCTTCCCAAATATTTTGTTTCTTTTCAACTGACGGTAAATTGCAAAGTTCCCCTCAAGATTTTTCAGTTATTTTGAAGATTTTACAGTGATATGTGGTGGTAATAATATAAACTTAATAATAATAATAATAATAATAATAAACGGTTTATTAAAGAATGGCAGCCTCATGAGCTGAAAATACACATTTTACAATTAGTGGATGAACATGAGATGTACAGATATGAAAATGGTAAGCTCAGTTTACAATGGGTGAGTAATATACTTTACATTAAAACAAGAAATTAATACAATAATTATGCTAGTGCAAAATACAAATTATCATAAATTAACCATGAGAGTAAGTGATTTACAGTGCATATACAGTACACATTTATTTTACTTATATATACAGTATACAGAACATACATATATATACGCATACGTACACACATAAATACTCATATATATACATACATATATAAAAACATAAGAACATGCAGTAAGTGTGCACATGCCCGTATACATAAATGCTCACGTATGCAAACAAACATACATACATACAAAAACTGTTCTGGTAGGGTCAGGTGAGGCTAATAATGGGAGTTAAATCCTTGGGAGAGATTAAATGAGGGAATTGGAAAAGGGTTAATGGGGCAACGGACTGTAGGTCAGGTAAAGCCAATTAGAATGGAATGTCAAACGTCGGAAGAGATCAAACGAGGAGTTTGAAAAGGGTTAAGGCGAAATGGCCTACAGGTAGGGTCAGGAAAAGCCTACTACAATGGGAGGTAATCCTCGGTAGAGAACAAAAGAAGAAAATAAAAACTTGGTCTTACTATAATGCAGAGACATAGTACTTTCATATATTTCCATTAAGTATCGAGAAATTAGCTGCTTAGGGATTCAACTTATCGTCAACTGAGAGGAAACATTGTATATAATAATATTATGCTTGTCGTTTAGATAATAAGTATACCATGACCACGATCAATATATAATTATGCAATACTGGACATTAAGGGGGGGCAGACCGTTTTTCTGGACCCCCTTCTCCCTAAGGTTTAGCCCCACTAGTTTTGAGATTATAAGACCTTCGGCCCATTAGTTTGGCGATTTTAACACCCTTCGCCCCATTTCGTTGTCAATTTTAAGACCTTTTGTGCCATTTAGGTGTTGATTATTTTCTGGCAAGCGATAGCGAGCCTGCAATTTTAAGAGGGCCGGGAAATTTTTCTATCGAAAAATTAACAAATTTTATCTCGAAGGGGGGTCTAGGGGGTGTTTTTCTAAGCTTGGTGGAGGTCTAGGGAGGAAACTAAAAAAAATATGAATAAATGAATTAATAGACCAAACAAACGGTCAGTCTCCCCTTAATTACATCCACCTCCTGGACCCAACTCAACCCAACATATAATACAAGTAGAATATTCCATCCACCTCCTGGACCCAACTCAACCCAACATATAATACAAGTAGAATATTCCATCCACCTCCTGGACCCAACTCAACCCAACATATAATACAAGTAGAATATTCCATCACCTCCTGGACCCAACTCAACCAACTCAACCCAACATATAATACAAGTAGAATATTCCATCCACCTCCTGGACTCAACTCAACCCAACATATAATACAAGTAGAATATTCCATCCACCTCCTGGACCCAACTCAACCCAACATATAATACAAGTAGAATATTTTTGTGAAGGTAATAGAAACAATATTTGCGATTTTAATATGATATATTTAACTCAAATACTCAGCATAGCGGTTTGTGGATTTTCTAATATTTCCTAGGCTCTGTCTCGAGTCGGCCATCCCCAATAAAATAAAAATAATACAAACTAAATAAAATAATATATATATATATATATATATATATATATATATATATATATATATATATATATATATATATATATGGGGTTTGTGTCAGAGTATATACTGTACATACATACATACATACATACATAAATAGGTTGAGATAATAAAGTGGTTATGCAATATAACTTTAATTATTGATTATGCATATAATTATTGATTAGTGGGATCTCAAACATGACTATAGCTAATGTTTATACATTTTGGTACTGTAGTTTGTGCTCTCTCTCTCTCTATCTCTCTCTCTCTCTCTCTCTCTCTCACACACACACACATACATATTAATTAACCACACACACACACACACACACACACACCTCTTCTCTTTCTGTCTACCCTCTATCTCTCTCTCTCATTATCTCACATTTCTCTCTAAAGCCTTCCTTTACACAAGTCCGGATGATCCAAGCTCTTCCCAGAGTCACATTCCGTAGCGGGGTTCCCCACTTTATAGACGGGTTCATAAGTATTGCTTCCCTTGGGTCCGTAGTGGCAGACGTAGATGTGGGAGATGCCTTTTTGGAAAGGTTGGAAGTAAAGCGCTCCACATCCAATCTCTTCTGTCTCGGCCCATGCAAGCTGAAATAATAATGGAAAAGATAATATATTTAGGGGGGATGGACGTATTTATTTCCTCGTTTATATTATCTGTTTATCATTATTGTTTTAGTTTCCTTCCTAGACCTCCAATAAACGTTAATGTATCGCCCTGCGCCAGCACGCCACCAATCAGGACCCACAGAGCTAGAAATAGCTCCTCCCACCTCTCCTACCAGATCAACTTAACTCCTATAAATACCATCCCCTGTTCTTCGCTCATCTTTCCCTCATGTCCATTTGAGATTTTAAGATTCTTCTGAAGTTATATACATTAGCCTGAGGTTGTGTGGACCTCGGAGCTGGGGCTCAGATGGGCCCACATGGGCCTGCGTGCATTTGAACACTAACCCTTTGCAAAATTTAAAAAATCTTGTCCCAATATAACCTGTGTCTTTACACATACATTGTCTTACAACATGAAATATATATAGACCAAGCACCTAAGAGCAGACGGTGATCCTGAAGTCCTGGCCCATCATGAATCCATCAAACAAGCAACACACAATTATATGCTGCCAACAAGGAGATATCAACACATATCTTAAACAAGACTAATAGATAATAGTAAAGTGGTTCAGCCCACAACCTATCACCTCTCATTCTCTTCATCTTTCCAAACATTCTCTTGTACTAATAGCCTTCCTTCTGATTTTGAAGTCCCCTGGCTAAACCGTAATCCGTAATCCGCTCATCACTCCTTCTCCTGAAAATGACTTGTGAACAAGTTGAAACGTCGAGGCCAAACCACAACTATGCAGAACTACTCTACCAACTACCTGAACATCAGAGGAAAATTGCCAGAAATATCCAAGTTATAAATAATAAACTTATTAATACTGAAATTGCTGCTTCTTTTAACCTTATTTGTCTACAAAGAAAATGTACTACCTGGCTATACGAATATAGCCTCTGAAGTCCTATTTTAATTAAGTAACTGGTATAGTAAAGGGTTAAATTGTTACCTGTGCATATGAATCAGTGTCGTTAGATGACGCATAGTTCCCTACGAGGAAGTTTCCCATGTTGGCAACCTCATCGAACCATTGGGTTATGGCATCAGTCCATTTCTGTAATTCAGTAATACTTGGTATAATTATAATAATAATAATAATAATTATTATTATTATTAAGTAGTATTGATATTATTATCATTACCATAATGTTATCACTATAATCAAACTATTATTAATATTATTATAGTAGTAGTAGTAGTAGTAGTAGTAGTAGTAGTAGTAGTAGCGACTGGATTGAAGTTGCATGGTGTAGAATAGTAATATCTGATGCTTGTAAAATAAAATGTATGAACAATATCAAACAAAAATCAATGTAGTAGTAGAAAAACAAACAAAAAATGTAGTAGTAGTAGTAGCAGTATATTACCTGATCAATAAACTCTCCCCACAGGAAGAAATAGTTTTCACCAATATCGTAGTCTCGGGAACAAATCTGTCGACTGTTTTCATCTGAAGGAAAATTTGCCTGACACTGCTCAGTCCAGCCCTGTGTTTGAGGGAGAGAGAGAGAGAGAGATATAAAATATATGTTGTTACTAGCTTTCCTTTAATTTGAGCTGTAATAGAGGAGTGTTAAAATGGGTTTTTTTTTTTTTTTTTCTTTTTTTTATATGTGACCTACTTGGAGAATGTATTTCAATTCATATACAAGTCGTAGGATCCATATTCCAGGATACCATCTCCGTAATATAAATAAGAAAAGGTTAAGTATCCTTTATCACGCCGTGGTAGAGTTGGGTAATGCATGAACAATTATCCTGACTGACAGTGGTTTGAGCCCGGCTGAAAGAATAATACAATTAGTAGCTCACGTGTATTTTGTGAGATATAATATACTGTATATATATATATATATATGTATATATATATATATATATATATATATATACAGTATATATATATATATATATATATATATATATATATATATATATATATATATATATATACAGTATATATATATATATATATATACAGTATATATATATATATATATATATATTTATATATATATATATATATATATATATATATATATATATATATATACACTATATATATATAATGTATATAATTATAGTGTATCTCACACATACACTTGGTTAAAGTGTTTCAACACTTGCGTAATTACATACACACACCTACTTATAGAGCTGCTTAATAACACACAACAACCTTCAGATGGGGGCGGGAGTTTAGTTTAAGGGGGGGTCAACGGCTATTTTATTGTTATCTCCTTTTCTCCCTTTCCCTGGCTTGTATCCATTCGGCCCCATTCAGCCAACTGTTTTAAGAAGTTTATCCCCATCCAGGTGTCGATTTCTTCGTAGCGAGCGAGAGCGAGCCAGCATTTCATGGAGAAATCCGGCTTCGCCGTAGACATCTTTCTATCAAAAATTTACAAATTTAGCTTTCTGTCAAAACAAAAATATACAGTATATATATGCTGGCTCGCTACCACTCGCCAGGAAAATGTTGACACCTGGATGGGGTAAACGTCTTAAAACAGTAGGCTGAATGGGGCCGACTAGAAACAAGCCAAAGGGAGAGGGAGAGAAAGAGAACAAAAGCGAGATGGGCCCCCGTAATGATCATAAACCCGTTCTGTACCGGCAACGTCTTTTGTATTGAAATTCAGCTACATTTAGACGATTGTATTAAGCTTAGGGAGGATATATGGTAGCTAAAAGGATTACTATTGAGATAGTCAATCGGTAGACGTCCTTCCTAAGTTGAATACAATCGTTTAACATTTGCCAGAATATAATGAAAAGGATGTCACCGGTACTAGAAGGGTTAAGGCTTTCACCACGATGACGTCATTGTCATCCTATTCTGGTTACCATTAGGCGGTTTTCTTTAGTTTGTAATCTACCAATAAGATTGAAAGGAGTACAATCGGCCTAATAAGTGATGTCTCGGTATTAAGTATATTTTCATCCATAATTGGTTTCAGTAATATCTAAACTTAATTTATTCACAAACCTACACTTACCCACCCTATTCAACATCTGGCAGACATTATTAAAGCACAGAGCGAGCCAAACGTAAGAACAGCTGAAACATGACTTATTTGCGCTACCGTACATACCATCACAATAAACCCTCTGAATAACAAAGGTTCTTCTTAAACTGCATAAAATCGTCTAGGTTACGGTAAACTGCCATGTGCCAATCTTGATCACTCGGCTATCACAAATATCTTGTTGTGAGATAGGAAGTTATTTGTGAACTATTGGTATTAACCTTTTCAAGATCAGATGACGCATTTATTTTCGGTTTTCTGGCTATTATTAGACGCTTTTATTCAGATTAAGAAGGGTATTTGGAAGTCAGAGGGCTAATCGAGGTAGTCTTCACCCGTACAATTCACACAGTTCCTTTTTAAGCTGTATAAAATAGTCTAATGATAGCCAGAATAAAATATAAACAAATGCATCCTAATCTACAAAGGCGTAACAAAATGGCGTCTATATGATAAGCAGTTGGTTCCATCTCCCCATAAGCGGTTGAACAGTAATAATAACCTTCCATATAGCACTGATAAATTCCCTCAGTATGATATTAGAGTTCCAAGGAAGACCTGTCGTGGAACATTAACATTATTCTGGGAGGTTCACGCGATTATACTAAGAAGACATTTGCTATATTATCTTTATTTAATATACTAAGAAGACATTTGCTATATTATCTTTATTTAATATACTAAGAAGACATTTGCTATATTATCTTTATTTAATATACTAAGAAGACATTTGCTATATTATCTTTATTTAATATACTAAGAAGACATTTGCTATATTATCTTTATTAATATACTAAGAAGACATTTGCTATATTATCTTTATTTAATATACTAAGAAGACATTTGCTATATTATCTTTATTTAATATACTAAGAAGACATTTGCTATATTATCTTTATTTAATATACTAAGAAGACATTTGCTATATTATCTTTATTTATTTTTTGGTGTACCCTTTTGACCTCCATCAAGCTTTAAAAATAACACCCAAGACCCCTGCGAGATAAATTTGTGCATTTTTCGGTAAAATAATAGCCGGCCAAAGGCCGGTTCCTCCCAAATTGTAGGCTCGCCAGGAAAAGATCGACACTTGAATGGCACAAAAGGTCTTAGAATTAACAAAGAAATGGAGCTAAATGTCATAAAATCACCAAAATGATTGAGCGAACGTCTAAAACATTCAAAACTAATGGGGCTAAGCATGAGGGTGAAGGGGGCTCAGAAAAATAAACAAACATTAAACCTACAAAGGGTCTGTGAGAGCAATATTCTGTTTCGCTTTTTCTTTTACAAATACTAATAATATAATGTGTGATATATGTAACACCCCGTTCTTAACATTAATCATCAATTACAAACCCCAATGTACTTGAATAAACTAATGAAAGCATATGGCCCTCCCGGGATTCGAACTTGGGACACCACACCCAGAACACAAGCACCAAAACTATTACACCACCAACACAGTTTCTAATAGAGCTCTCAAAAATGTAACCAGGACCAGAGTTCATGGAACATATAAGTTGCTTTAAGAGTTAATAAAATAATTAACATCACAAGACATTCCCGATCAACGATTGCTGAGCATGGTAAGAAGTTATACAATTAGTTATAATTATATAATATATATATATATATATATATATATATATAATATATATATATATATATATATATTACCCCACACAAAACTGGCAAATCATTCATCTAATATAAAAAACTCTCAAGTGACTATACTTTACTCTCTCTCTCTCTCTCTTGCCCTGACCTACCTGAGCCAATTCAGCCAACTCGTCGTTCCACTTGAGTTCTCTCATGTTGGAAGCTGCTGGTTGAGGTCCCGTCGTGCCATTCGTTACACCGCCTTGAGCGATCTGAAGGAAAAAAGGGAATTTAAGAGGGGTAACTGTTATTTATTTGTTTGTGTTATTTCCACATATTGATTTTGATAGGTTTTCACTCTCACACACTAACTCACTCTAACTCTCTCTCACTCTCACACACTAACTCACTCTCTCTCTCTCACCTTAATTCTGATAGCATTATGGAGATCCAGGATGAGTTGCTTCTCTTCTTCGTTGACTCCACTTCGATTTTTAAGACAATATTCATCATCTTCTACAGGCAAGTTGAGGATGTGTGTCGGACCATATTCAGAATAGTCACAGGTAGGCTCAGGAGTGGTGGGAGGTGGGGTGGTTGGTTGAGGTGTGGTGGTTGGTGCAGAGGGTGTAGAAGGTGGATAGTAGTCTTCTGTGGTGGGGGTAGGTGGTGTTTTGGGTTGAGGTGTGGTGGTTGGTGCAGGGGGTGTAGAAGGTGGATAGTAGGCTTCTGTGGTGGGGGGAGGTGGGGTTGTGGGGGCATATGGGGGATAGTAGACTTTGGTGGGGGGGGGAGGTGGGGTTGTTGGGGCATATGGGGGATAGTAGACTTTTGTGGTGGGGGGAGGTGGGGATGTGGGGGCATATGGGGGATAGTAGACTTTGGTGGTGGGGGGAGGTGGGGTTGTGGGGGCATATGGGGGATAGTAGACTTTGGTGGTGGGGGGAGGTGGGGTTGTTGGAGCATATGGGGGATAGTAGACTTTGTGGTGGGGGAAGGTGGGGTTGTGGGGCATATGGGGGATAGTAGTTTTTGGGGGGGGGGGGGGGGGGGGATGTGGGGGCATATGGGGGATAGTAGACTTTGGTGGTGGGGGGAGGTGGGGTTGTGGGGGCATATGGGGGATAGTAGACTTTTGTGGTGGGGGGAAGTGGGGTTGTGGGGGCATATGGGGGATAGTAGACTTTGGTGGTGGGGGGAGGTGGGGTTGTGGTTGGTGCAGGTGTCATAGTGGTAGTTGTGGTGGTAGGGGGGATAAATGTGGTGGTAGTGGTTGCTTGAGCTGTAGTAACTGGAGGATAATATGCTTCTGTTGTGGTAGTTGCGGTGGTCGGCATTATGGTTGGGAGATAATATAGTTCATATATGATGTTTGCGGGTGCCTGTGTAGTAGATGTGGGGGTAGTTGTAGCTGCCTCTGTGGTGGTGGTGGTGGTCGGCAGTGGCATGGTTGTCAATTCGGTTGTTGCGGCCGCTGGTGTGGTGGTACTTGGTTGAGTCGTCTCATGACCACCCATTAATCTACAAGATACCTCGACCAATGAGAAGGGTGGCGGGGTGTAGGTGGTTGGGCACGGGGTAGTGGTTGTATCGATGGTAGGCATTGTAGTAGCTGGTGTTGAGGTACTTGGGGTAGTTGTGGTTGGCTTGGGTGTCGGAGGGTCATCTTCTAGTACCGTATCCTTGCCCGGCGACTTCTTCGAGAAGTGCATATCATAGGAAGGGAAGAAAGGGTCCTTGATTTGAGAGTGCCAGGAATAAAATGGATTGCTATGAATTGACCCGTACCCTCCAGGCAATTGACTCAGGAAGCTCGTACGCTGCGTATCCCCCAAATGTGCTCCAGGAAATGACCTCAGGAAGCTTGTACGCTGCCTACCACTCGAATGTGCTCCAGGCAATGGCCTCAGGAAGCTTGTATGCTTCGTACCACTCGAATGTGCTCCAGGGAATGACCTCCGGAAGCTTGTATGCTGTGTATTCCCCGAAAACGTTCCAGGAAACTTCAGGAAGTCCTTATGCTGCTTAGCCTTCGAATGTGCTCCAGGGAATGCCCTCAAGAAGGGTGTACGCTGTGTACCATACGAATTCCAGTTACCCCTATTATAGATCATGCTTTGCCTCGGCTCCAGTAGTTTGAGCTGGAACTTTGACGCCAAGGGTTCGGATAATCTGTCGTTAAACTCAAAGCCTCTGTGCGGATTCACAAACTGCATCTCTCGTAGCCCATCCATGCCATCGGGTCTCACCATCATCCTCTCATAAGCCATCTCATGTTGCCTACCAGTGTGCATCATCAGCCTCGGGTCAACCATATCGCGGCCCCAATTAGGCATAGGGATGACTTCAAACTCCGGGATGGATTGTCGGCTACTGGACGGATCTACAGAAGGAGGCGGAGGCGGAGGAGGGGGGTGGAAGGGGGGCATGAATCGAGTTGTGTGTATCTCAGGGACCTCTGCAATGGTTCCTATTAAAAAAAGAAAAGCAAAATAGTTAACCCTTTCAGTATACGAGGACACGTTTCTTCCTCTTATTTTGGTTATTATTAGACGACTTAATTCAGTTTAGGAAGAAATTATGGAAGTCAGGATAGTTTTTACCCCTTTGATGTCAAGATGTGCTTCCTAAACTTCATAAACTTGTCTAAATATAGCCACAATAAAATTAAGAAATGTGTCATCGTATCCCGAAGAGGTTAACATCAATCAATGTTCGGCCCAAACAAACGGCCTATAGTTATATATCCTCAAAGCTCACTGAATCAAAACTGAGAGCAAGTAAGGTCATATCAGATAAGTCTTTCACATTATTGATTTTGTGAAACGGAACAGGAGAGAGAGAGAGAGGGAGAAAGAGAGAGAGATACCATTAACTCTTACCTTGACACGAGCATCTTTTACTGTCCCAAGCCATCATATGAGTCATCCTCTCTCCTCGACACCAAGCCAAACAATCCAGCCGCACTCTGTCACCGGCATACTGGCACCGCACACCTTAAGGGGGATGGCTGTATTTATTTCCTCATTTATGTATCATTTTACTATTTTTATAGCTTCCTCTCTAGACCTCCATTAAGCTTACCCCCCCCCCCCCCCCATGACCCTTCTTCAAGATAAATTTGTACATTTTTTGATAGAAAAACGGCCCGGCACAGTTCTTAAAATACAGGCTCACTGTCGCTCGCCAGGAATTAATCGACACCTACAGTAACTGACACGAAAAGTCTTAATATTGACAAAGAAATGGGGCGAAAGGTCTTAAAATCGCCAAACTAATGGGCCGAACATCTTAAAATCTGAAAGCTAATGGGGCTAAACATGAGGGAGAAAGGGGACCAGAAAAGCGATCCATCTCCCCTTAAACTATGTATACAAAATAATTAAAGCATACTGTATATAGGTACCAATAGGATATATGAAATGATAGTGAGAGAAATACTTTATTAGCTATAAGATACTGTATATGTAGTGTAGGGGATATAGGTAATAGTGGGAGAAATACTTAGGTAGCTATAAGATAGATGTAATGTAGGGGATATAGGTTATAGTGTCTTGATTTTGGATAACAAACTCGGTCAAATGAGACATAAATAAAAACCGTCGAACTCTCCCGATCGGCGCGCAACTATAGTAAACCTTCACCGATATTCCAACTATTATTCTATTTTTTCCAATCTATTCCCTCAATTTCTACTTTATTCCGCACACTATGTTATCAAAGTACCCTTCAAAATGAAACAAAAATATTTGAGTTATCAATCAAATTAACGTTTTCTATTAATGTACTTTCATAGAAAATTGTTCATGATGTTATATTTAAAGGCTAACTATGACTATTAGCCTCAAATGTTTACACACAAACACCTTCAGGCTTCAGCAACAATGTTCCCCAGCATTAGGGTATTCTAGTAAAGAGGGTATGCATCAAGACATTTTAAGGGTAGTTTTTCTGCCTGGACCCCATTCACCCTCATGTTTAGCCCTATTAGTTTTATTAAAGCATTGGGCATGTTTATAGTGATATACTTTTTATCTACTGCATATACCTACTATACATCTATGCATATCTAAATATAGCATGCCAGCCATCTATACTGATATACTAATATATCTAAATATACTATATTTAGTAAATATTAGATGCGGTTATTAGTACTAATATAATAGTAAAAGGTTACCGGTATATTAATATGGACATTTCGTTAACTTTAATTAATTCGAACGTAGTAAACCGATCATTGCTAATTTATGTGTATTGTTTTGGTTGAATTTTAAGGCCTAATTTAGAGTGTGTATGTATGTATAGCGGTATTACACTGTGTAGAGTAATGAGTAATTAAAGTCTTCATACTAATCTACGTCTTTTAACCCACTGAGCACCAGACAATATAATTTAATTGTACACTCCAGGACCAGCAGGTTGTAATTTAAATGTACACTCCAGGACCAGCAGGTTGTAATTTAAATGTACACTCCAGGACCAGCAGGTTGTAATTTAAATGTACACTCCAGGACCAGCAGGTTGTAATTTAAATGTACACTCCAGGACCAGCAGGTTGTAATTTAAATGTACACTCCAGGACCAGCAGGTTGTAATTTAAATGTACACTCCAGGACCAGCAGGTTGTAATTTTTGTTTGTTTTCAGACAACACCTGGAATGGGTTAGAAATTAAGAAAAGAAAAAAAAAGGTCATTAAGGGGTCCTACGGGGCTCCCGGAAGTCGGAATTAACCTGGGGAAATGGGTAGGCAAAAACATGTAATAACACGTGTTTGCGCGCTCACGCGCACGCGGCTGGACTTTCACCATCGGCATTATTGCGTGGGGTACTTACTCAGTTCCTATGCAAATCTGAGCCCTTTAGGGGCCATAGGACCGGAGTAATTACCCACGACGCACCCTATGCGGAGCTGAAGTTTAGCGTTACATACATTGCCGACGCATCACGTGCGTCGTTGGTACTCAAGTGGTTAAGGAATATTGGTGGTAATAAACCCAACATACATAAATATATATAATAAACTATATATTTTAAGGTATATTGGTGGTATTAAACAAAACATACATAAATATACATAATAATCTATCTCATTTATGGTATAATGGTGGTAATAAACTCAACATAAGTAATTATTGAGAAGTATTAAAATCACAAGACTATGCCCGATGAATGAATATACTGTATACTTATTTTCATACCATGTTTATACCCTTCATATGTTACAATGTACAGTTGGCCACATAAGTTCTGTTCCTCTCCGTGATCTTATGCATAGAACTATAATGCCCATGTTTGAATTACGCGCGTAGTTGTTTGTGCAGTGGTTAATTCATCTGATGAGCCAACTGATAATTAAAAGAAACCAAACTCGCAATTTATTTATACCATTTGACTATCATACATAACATCCCAACGAGGAACATAACTTATTTGGCCAACTTTACACTCAACTATAATTCAAGACAGAGAGGTTTAGGTTTATGAGTATAAGGTCATATCGGTAGTTATAAAGAAGGTATACTGTAAGTGTTTATGAGTATAAGGTAATATCGGTAGTTATAAAGAAGGTATACTGTAAGTGTTTATGAGTATAAGGTAATATCGGTAGTTATAAAGAAGGTATACTGTAAGTGTTTATGAGTATAAGGTAATATCGGTAGTTATAAAGAAGGTATACTGTAAGTGTTTATGAGTATAAGGTAATATCGGTAGTTATAAAGAAGGTATACTGTAAGTGTTTATGAGTATAAGGTAATATCGGTAGTTATAAAGAAGGTATACTGTAAGTGTTTATGAGTATAAGGTAATATCGGTAGTTATAAAGAAGGTATACTGTAAGTGTTTATGAGTATAAGGTAATATCGGTAGTTATAAAGAAGGTATACTGTAAGTGTTTATGAGTATAAGGTAATATCGGTAGTTATAAAGAAGGTATACTGTAAGTGTTTATGAGTATAAGGTAATATCGGTAGTTATAAAGAAGGTATACTGTAAGTGTTTATGAGTATAAGGTAATATCGGTAGTTATAAAGAAGGTATACTGTAAGTGTTTATGAGTATAAGGTAATATCGGTAGTTATAAAGAAGGTATACTGTAAGTGTTTGTTAATTGTTCACACGTTTATGTAAGGATAACTCATTTTATTGCTACACGAGAATGGTAAATCTCTCTCTCTCTCTCTCTATTTCTCTATATATATATATATATATATATATATATATATATATATATATAATTATATATATATATATACCGTACATGTGCGTGTGTGTGTGCGCGTGTATGTACTGTATGTAGGCCTATATAAAGTACAATATGCGAGTGTATGAGAGAGAGAGAGAGATGTAACTATAATGTTAGAATTAATTACATAAAAGCCATCTAGCCCTTCTCTCTTACCAAACACTAAAAAAAGAAAAACAAAAAATTCCACCTCATCTTAAGACACGCGATCCCCGACCCCCAGATTAGTTTCTGCAACCCACATCAGGGACTTTGTACACTTGAATTAAGGGAGCTCAGACGGTATTGTGCAGCATAATTTACTGGTTCGGCTCAATGGTTTAAGGAGCTTAATAAAACACCCACAAGATCCCCCTTCTATATAAATTTGTAAATTTTTCGGTAGAACAATGTCGCGGCCGAAGGCCGATTCCTCTTCAAATACAGGCTCGCTATCGCTCGCCAGGAAAAAGCTACACCTAAATGGCACGAAAGGTCTTAATATTGGCCAAAAAATTGGGCAAAAGGTCTTAAAATCGCGAAACTAATGAGGCGAATGTATTGTAATCTCATAACTAATAGGGCTAAACATGAGGGAGGAGGAGGACTCGAAAAACCAACTGTCTCCCCTTAATAAGTTTTGCGACCATGAATGTTGGATGCTATGTACTGTATACAGTATATAACCCCTTTGAGTACCAGCGACGAAGTTTAGATTTTATTCTAGCTATATTTAGACGATATTATGCAGCTTAGGAACGATATGTGTTAGTTAAAAGGGTTGGTTGAGATAGTTCGAAGTCTTATTATTGCTAGAGGTCCTTCCTAAGCTCAATACAGTCGTCTAATAGTTGCCAAATTACGATAAAAAGGACGTCCGTGGTACTGAATGGGATATAACCCCTACACCACCATTACGTTATGGTCATCGTATTCTGGTTACCATTAGACGAATTTCTTTAGTTTGTACTCCACCTCTAGGACTCCAATGGGTAAGTATATGGTCTTTAGTTTGTACTCCACCTCTAGGACTCCAATGGGTAAGTATATGGTCTTTAGTTTTTACTCCACCTCTAGGACTCCGATGGGTAAGTATATGGTCTTTAGTTTGTACTCCACCTCTAGGACTCCAATGGGTAAGTATATGATCTTTAGTTTGTACTCCACCTCTAGGACTCCAATGGGTAAGTATATGGTCTTTAGTTTGTACTCCACCTCTAGGACTCCAATGGGTAAGTATATGGTCTTTAGTTTGTACTCCACCTCTAGGACTCCGATGGGTAAGTATATGGTCTTTAGTTTTTACTCCACCTCTAGGACTCCGATGGGTAAGTATATGGTCTTTAGTTTGTACTCCACCTCTAGGACTCCAATGGGTAAGTATATGGTCTTTAGTTTGTACTCCACCTCTAGGACTCCGATGGGTAAGTATATGGTCTTTAGTTTGTACTCCACCTCTAGGACTCCAATGGGTAAGTATATGGTCTTTAGTTTGTACTCCACCTCTAGGACTCCAATGGGTAAGTATATGGTCTTTAGTTTTTACTCCACCTCTAGGACTCCAATGGGTAAGTATATGATCTCAATAAACCCTCTTAGTAAAGCAGGTCCTTCTTAAACGCTTAAAATCATCTACGTTTACCCAGAAGCAAAGGTCAAAATTCGTCTCAAGGTGCTGAAGGGGTTAACCCGTTCAGTACCAGGGAGGGCCATTTAATCATATTCAGGCCACTATTAGACAATTGTATGCAGCTTAGGAAGGATCTCTAGTAATAATAAGGCTTCCAACTATCCCAACCATCCCTTTTAACTAAGGCAGATCCTTCCTAAGCTGCATAATATCGTCTAAATATGGCTAGAATAAAATATAACACACGTCGCTGGTACTCAAAGGGTTAAGGCGATGTCAAACCAACGATTTTTCCGTCAATTTTCGATGAACAAGTTAATTTACATCGAAGTTGCCGATAAAAGTTGCCTGACAATCTGTGGTAGGAATTCCAGACACAGAGCATGAACGGCAAGGCTGTTTACTGCATCACAGAGCCACTTACTGTATACAAAGGGGTAGTGCTGGGTTTTTGGTCTATGTATTTATTAATTGATTGATTGATGAGTTTCCTCGCTAGACCTCCATCAATCTTAAAATAACACCTCCTAGACCCCCTTTCAAGATAAATTTGTAAATTTTTCGGTAGAATAATTTCCCGGCCGAAGGCCGGTTCCTTCTAAAATTACAGGCTCGCTATCGCTCGCCAGGAAAAAATCGACACCTAAATTGCACGAAAGGTCTTAACATTGACGAAGAAATGGGACAAAAGGTCTTAAAATCGACAAACTAACGACACAAAATTCTTAAAACCTCAAAACTAATATGCTAAGCATGAGGGAGAAGGGGGTCTATTAAAAGCTAATACAACCCCCATAAGGTCTTGGTGGTGGTGGTGGTGGTGGTGGTGGTGGAGTCTTTAGTTTCACCCTGGCTGGTGACTTGGACGGTCCTATAATATACTGTGTACTCTTAGCTGGAGAGGTACCGTTATAGATACCATTAACTCTTATTATCAAAAGACCCTCCGAAAAGCGTGTTATCCTCCGGTAAACTGTGGTGAGTGAGGGAAGTGAGACAAAGTGAATTATATGATGGATACGTGTTTTTCACAATGCGTGGTGCTAGCCCCAAACCCGCGAGCAACTGTGGCCTCCAACCATCCAACACATATCGCTATTTATCCATGCACATCAAACAACATGTAATATACTTGAACGGTTCTATACTCTCTCTCTCTCTCTCTCTCTGCCACGGACATTAGTTCCAGGGCAGTAATTCCCTTTCCAATGTTCCCTTACCCACTCTAAACCACTGTTTGGACACTTGATCCTCAGTGTTTTGGAGGACAAGCAACCTAGAAGGGTCACTAGATCTGTTGTTGCTTGATTTCCTTTGTACTCCTTTGTACTCTCTCTCTCTCTCTCTCTCTCTCTCTCTCTCTCTCTCTCTCTCTCTCTCTCTCTCTCTCTCTCTCTCTCCTTTTCTAAGTAAGATATTGATGTAGTTTGTTATCACTTTAGTGGCTCAGATAGCCCCTGGAGGTTGGGACTGGGAATCCCACGTCCAGAATTTCCTCCCACTAATGCAACAGGGGAAGAGGGATGTAGGAACGCTGAAAGCAGTAACAAGGAATAGGGTGGTCAACATGGAAGTAAAGAAGTCTTTGCATGATGGTGTGGTAATCCCAACATTGCCGTGTACGGGAGTGAAGCATGGACGTTGGTGGAGAGACAGAAACCAAGAGTGAGAGTGGTGGAAATGAGTTATTTGAGAAGTGCGTGCGGAGTTACATGGAGGGATAGACAGATGAATGAGGAAGTACGAGAGTGGTGTGGTGTGGATGTACATTTTTTTACCGACAAATTTACAAATTTATTTTGAAGGGGGGTCTAGGGGGTGTTTTTCTAAGCTTGATGGAGGCCTAACAAGGACACTAAAAAAATAAAGGAATAAATGAATCAATAGACCAAACCAAAAAAACGGCCCATCTCCCATTAAAGGAGTGTGGGTTTGGCTACTGGCTGACTAACTTCTTTGGATCCTCCCTATTTCGCTCCTGTAGTTGATTGACTGGTTTAAGACGTTTCGCCCTATTCCAGTGCTGATTTTTTTCAGACGAGCGATAGCAAGCCTCCGATTAAAGACGAACCGGCCTTTGGTAGGGACATCACTCAAACAATATACACATTTAACTTGAAGGAAGGCCTGTTACGAATTGTTATAGATGGGCTCACTTAATACAGAGGTCCCTTTGTTCTGTCTAACCCTGAGAGAGAGAGAGAGAGTGTGTGAGAGAGAGAGTGAGGTTGTGTGAGAGTGAGTGAGAATGAGAGTGTGAGAGAGAGTGAGTGTGTGTGTGTGTGTTTGAAAGAAAGAGAAGAGTAAAATTGTCCATATTAAATTGGATCTAATGTGTGTGTGTGTGTGTGTGTGTGTAGATAAATTAATAGGAGTAGGGTGTTTGTGTGAGTTAGCTGGATTACTCTCTGTGTAGGTGAGGCACAAACAGAATCAGTAAGGGAAGCCACACAAATGAAACAGGAGTTCCAGCAACTCCTTTCCAAATGCCTACTTACAGTATATACAGTATATTTTGTTCCTGTACTCTTATATTATACATTATTTTTAACATCGTTCTCAACACCAATAACCCCAAAATGAAATTAATGAAAGCATGTGATTCTCCCAGGATTCGAACCTAGAATATCGTATACAGAACTTACACTCTCTAACCATTACACCATCAAGTAAATATAAGGTATTCTTCACTGGATCAAGGGAGCCCACCTCGCTTTTTTTCTCTTTCTCTCCCTCTCTCTTTGGCTTGCATCCATTCGGCCCAATTCAGCCTATTGTTTTAAGACGTTTACCCCCATCCAGGTGTCAATGTTTTCCTAGCGAGCGGTAGCGAGCCAGCATATATATATATTTTTTTTTGACAGCAAGATAAATTTGTAAATTTTTCGATAGAAAAATGTCTACTTCGAAGCCGGATTTCTCCATACAATGCTGGCTCGCTATCGCTCGCCAGGAAGAAATCAATACCTGGATGGGGATAAACGTCTTAAAACATTTGTCTGAATGGGGCCGAATGGATACAAGCCAGGGAAAGAGAGAAAAGGAGAGAAAGATAACAAAAGCCGATGACGTCCCTTAAAATCGACTGGAGGTAGCAAGAACGTATATAATATATTTAATTTAACCTTTTCAAGTGGGGAGATTGTAGGCTCCAATCGAGCAGGGCAGTACCCAGGGGAGGCCACGTAGGCATATGATAACGAGTTGCTGGAACTACTGTTTAATTTGCCTGGCTTCCCTCACTGTTTCTATTTGTGCCTCACCTACACAGAGAGTAATACAGATAACTCCTACAAACACCCTATTCCTATTAATTTCACTATACTTAGCAAGCACACCACACTTCTTTCCAAGACACTTAAATTACCTCTAACGTACCTTGAGTTTTGTTCCCTATCACTCTTTCAACCATGGGGGGGGGGGGGACACTTGGTACAGGCAGCTTTGCATTTTGTTTCCTTCATGCACATAAGAACAGTAGGTAAGAAACAAACCCTTATTAAACTGAATAAAATCGTCAACAAATAAGACAGACTAAAGGCAGGAAGACGTAATGGTTTATTGGAAAGGTTAAGGGGAGATTTGTTGTTTCTTTCTGGACTCCCTTCTTCCTCATTCTTAGCCCCATTACTTTGGCTATTTTAAGACTTTTTGTGTCTTTTAGGTGTCTGGTTTAGGTGTCTGTTTTTCTTTTTTCTTTTGTCTGGGGTTTCTTTCCCTGGCGAGCGAGGTAATGGGACATTTTACTACTGAAAATGTACAAATTTATGTCTTAGGGGGTCTTAGGGGTATTTATGTCTTAGGGGGTCTTAGGGGTATTTATGTCTTAGGGGGTCTTAGGGGTATTTATGTCTTAGGGGGTCTTAGGGGTATTTTCTATAGCTTGATGGAGGTCTAGGCAGGAAACTAAAAAACATAACATATATATATAAATACGCCCATCCCCCCTAAAACATAATAATATATATAAATACGCCCATCCCCCCTTAAACATAATAACATATATATAAATACGCCCATCCCCCCTTAAACATAATAACATATATATAAATACGCCCATCCCCCCTTAAACATAATAACATATATAAATACGCCCATCCCCCCTTAAATATATAATAATATATATAAATACGCCCATCCCCCCTTAAACATAATAACATATATATAAATACGCCCATCCCCCCTTAAACATAATAATATATATAAATACGCCCATCCCCCCTTAAACATAATAACATATATATAAATACGCCCATCCCCCCTTAAATATAATAATATATATATAAATACGCCCATCTCCCCTTAAGATATATAAATACGCCCATCTCCCCTTAAGATATATAAATACGCCCATCTCCCCTTAAACATAATAACATATATATAAATACGCCCATCCCCCCTTAAACATAATAATATATATATAAATACGCCCATCCCCCCTTAAACATAATAATATATATATAAATACGCCCATCCCCCCTTAAACATAATAACATATATATAAAGGAGCCAATAAATACGCCCATCCCCCCTTAAACTCAAACAGTACACAAATCAAAGGGACGAGTCGAACAAGAAAATATATGTGGAAATCTACAAATTCTACAGCCCATTTGCGCTAGCCCTTTTTTAGTTCCCAATGGTCAGTATTGGCTCTCTCTGGTCTGCTTATAGTGAATATAGTTAGCGAGAGAAGGTTCAGGAGTAGCGTCAAAAAGGTATTCTCGAAGCTGCATAAAATCCTCTGTGGGGAGCTAGAATTTAGTCAGTGAGTCAGTCAGTAGCCAGCCCTTACTACCACAAGGGGTAGGGAGGATCAGCAAGAGACACGAGAAAGCTATAATTTATAAGTATTGTTTTGTTCTCACGTAACTAAATATCAGGTGCGAAAGAGGGTCAGAAAGGGTTAATAATTCATATTATCACCAATCCACCAATTAACCTACAAATAAACCTAATCAATGAAATCGATGAAACTAATGCATACAGTAGCCTACATGTGGTACTCCAAGGATTCAAACCTAGGATATTGACACATAAATTCAGCCCACTAACCATTACGCTATCAAGACAATTTAAAAAAAAAAAAAAATAATAAAAAAATAAATAAATAAATAAATAAAATATATAAACAAAGATAATTATTTCAAGACAAACCAAACGCTTACAGGTAACTAAGATATTTCAAGATAGAAATCGATTTCTCCTTTCCAATTCCAAACGTAGGGCGTACAGGTACTCTCAAGTCAATACAGTATTTAAAAACCTTGAAACATTTCTATATTAATATTTTTAAATCATTCCTTATCATATATCGAGAAAAGGCTTATTGGATCAAAAGGTATCCTCTTAGCTGCATACAAATCGCTTAACAGTAGCTAATATTATGTAGAGTACCTAGCACACCCGTCTTGCAACACAATCCCACCCCTACTCTGTGCAACTCTCCAATCCAGGAGTAAAACGATATTCCCAATCTTTCTTCTATTCAACAGTTGAGTTCTGGATCTCTCCCCCTGAATCCACCTTCTCCTCATCCTATGACTTAAATTGTTTTAAACTCCATGTGCCCAGGCATTTTGGCTCGAATATGCCTTGATTTTGGCGATGTCACTCTTTCAACTCTGGGGTAGGCACTCGTCACAGTCAGTTCTGCCTTTGGTCTCCTCATTCACATAGGAAAAAAAAAATAATAATAATAATAATAAAAATAATTCCTTACCAATAACGCAGAAGACCACCACCAGCACCAGGACCCCCAGCACAGATCCTCTCTCCGCCATGGTGTCAACTCAAGTGATCCTACCTGTGATGCCACCTTAGCCTTTATATACCCCCACACGGTCAAGGCACCCCACCCAGGTATAAAGGCGGTGGCACACGACCGATTTATCCGGGCAATTGTAGTCTGGCAGCTTGAAAATCCCAGTTATATCAGAATTTAGTCACGTTATGTAATCTACCTCCAGTATAGTTTCCAATTCCAATGCGAAAAAGCCTCAAAATATTACGAGAAAATAGTTGCTCATCGAAAATTGCTTGAAAAGTATTTGTGTGACAGCGGCTTCAACACAGGAAATCACGCACGGTTATCACACAAAATAAATTTATCGCCAATTGTCCACTTGCGAATTTCAGGCTACTAGGAAATTGGATACGTAAACATCGATATTAAACACTAATGCCTTAATAATGTACAGTAGGTCTTTGATTAAACTATCTCTGTTAAATCTCTGACTTCCAAATACCCTTCCTAAGCTGCAGAAAATCGTCTAATAATTGCCAGAAACAGAAAATAAATGCGTAATCAGATCTTCATATGGTTCACCAGAATATATTTATGGAGATCGTATATATTTTAGTTTTTTTCTTCCTGTGTATGAAGGAGACAAAAGGCATGTTGCCTGTAACGAGTGTCTCCTCCAAAGCTGAAACAGTGAAAGGGCCGAATTCAAGGGACATTGGTGTCAAAATTCCTGGACACACGAAGTTTAAAGCAGTGTAAGTCATAGGATGAAGGAAAGATTGATTAAGGGAGAGAGTTACAGAGTTCACTTGTTGAGTACCCCTTTAAGGGACCTATAGCTTGTTTTTATTAAGCTAGCGAGAAACTGACTCATCTCCATCTTAAGGGAGGATTGTAGTTTGCTCCCTAGACTTCTATCAAGCTTAATAAAACACCCCCAAGACCCTCTTCAAGACAAATTTGTACATCTTTCGGAAGAAAAATGCCCTTGCCGAAGGCAAATTGCAGGCTTGTTATCGCCCGCCAGGCAAAAGTCGACACCTAAATGGCACGAAAGGTTTTAAAATTGACAAAGAAATGGGTCGAAAAGTTATTTAATCGCCAAACTAATTGGGTGAACGTCTTAAAATTTCCAAACTAATGGGGCTAAACATGAGGGAGAGGGGGCTAGAAAAAAACATCACCACAAGTTAATCTATCATCATTCTATATAGTTTCTGATACCAATGCCAAAATATCCCAGTAATGTTATAAGCAAAAACAAATTTAGCTTTAATATGAAAAAGAAGAAACTACTGTAATTAAGGGGGGATTTTCAGTTTGGTTCCTAGACCTCCATCAAGCTTTAAACAAATACCCCAAAGACCCCCTTTCGATATAAATTTGTACATTTTTTCGGTAGAAAAATACCGGCCAAAGGCCGGTTCCTCCGAAAGTAGTGGCTCGCTATCGCTCGCCAGGAAAAAATCGACACCTAAATGGCACAAGAGGTCTTAAAATTGACTGATATTGGGCGAAAATTCTTAAAATCCCCAAACTAACTGGGCGAACGTCTTATAATCTCAAAACTAATGTGGCTAAACATGAGGCAGAAGGAGGTTCGAAAAAACATCCCTTAAGTGAACATTTCCCCTTGGGACATAAATAGCACACTCTAGATAATAGTAGATAGTTCGATATGTATACATAAATTAAAGCTTTTTACAAAACTTCTATGAGTGATTATGTACTATAGGTAGCGCCAACGAAGTTAACAATAATCTTGATCCCTGACTCCTCTAAAACTAAAAAAGGGTTCGGAGCAAACTGGCTGTAAATATCCACACCTATTTCCTGGTGGACTCTTCCCAAATGATAGAAACGTCAGTCCGATTGTTTTCATTCTTTTTGAGTGATAAGAAGCTTAGGAGTCAAGATTAGTGTCAAGTTCGCTGGCGCTCCCTATAACAAGTAAAAGTCAAACTAAGACTTACATAGACTGAACAAGAAATATAATGTACATACAAATATTCAGATAAAAATGTACATTAATAGAGATATGTAAGTAGGAAAATATATATGTGTATTGATAGAGATATGTAAGTAGGAAAATAGATATGTGTATTGATAGAGATATGTAAGTAGGAAAATAGATATGTGTATTGATAGA
>CM064528.1:4209943-4219352 GCA_032716605.1 Paralithodes platypus
AGAATTTTGTTTGTCACCTTTAATAATTTACATATAAATATCACCTATAATGTAAATAATACCCACTATACTAATACATAATATCATCACTATCATCATTATATGCCTGAGTTGGTCCACTGCAGGATAAAGCCCTCTCCCAAAGGTTTCCCTCCTAACCAGTCTGTTCCAACTTCCAACCCATCCCAGCAAACTTTCGGATCTCATCCCTCCATCTAGCTCTCTGTCTACCATTTCCTCTAGAGATCCTATAGGTATATAGGATAGTTACTATAGGATCTCTATCTTCCTCTAGCTCCATCTCTGTCTACCATTTCCTCTAGAGATCCTATAGGTATATAGGATAGTTACTATAGGATCTCGTCTACCATTTCTTCTAGAGATCCTATAGGTATATAGGATAGTTACTATAGGATCTCTATCTTCCTCTAGCTCCATCTCTAGGTTCCCATTATGTTACTCTAGTTGTCCATCTATTATCATAACTTCTAAATATATGACCTGCTCAAGACTATTTTTATTTTTCATAGTACTTAGAATATCTTCTACTTATGTTTGTTCTTTTATAGTACTTAGAATATCTTCTACTTATGTTTGTGCTCTTATAGTACTTAGAATATCTTCTACTTATGTTTGTTCTCTTATAGTACTTAGAATATCTTCTACTTATGTTTGTTCTCTTATAGTACTTAGAATATCTTCTACTTATGTTTGTTCTCTTATAGTACTTAGAATATCTTCTACTTATGTTTGTTCTCTTATAGTACTTAGAATATCTTCTACTTATGTTTGTTCTCTTATAGTACTTAGAATATCTTCTACTTATGTTTGTTCTCTTATAGTACTTAGAATATCTTCTACTTATGTTTGTTCTCTTATTGAAGAGGCTCTCTTATCTCTCCAAGTTATGCCTAACATTAGCTTCAACATTCCTCTTTGGGCACTCCTAAGTTTACATTCGATACACTTTGTTATACTCCAAGTTTCTGATCCATAAGTTAGTACAGGGAGGACACATTGGTTGTATAGTTTCCTTTTTAATGACAGGGGTAGCTTGCCTTTCATAATGGAGATCTGTTTACCAAATGCACTCCATACCATGAATACATAATATACTAACTATAGATACCTATTATACCTACCATACTAATACTAAATTTATATCATAGTCATTAATATCACCTATAATAATTTCCCTCCAGTCTAGTTATCAATGCCAGTACAAAATACTCTGAAAGAGTTGCCAAAATAAAATTGCCAATACAAAGTTGACGATTACTGTTCTAGTCTGATACCTCCTTAAGGGGGTGGTTTTATGAACCCCCTTCTCCTTCATGTTGAACCCCATTAGTTTTGACATTTTAGGACGTTCGACCCATTAGTTTGGCGATTTTGGGGGGCAGAAAACCCGGCCCATCCCCCCTTAATTTTAGTAGAGTATTATTACATGAGACAAGGAAGGCCGGTGTAGCCTACCAAGATCATGTCAAAAGTCTTATCTAATCTGTTGGTTAATATAATGCATTGCTTAAGGTAAATTTATGTGCAGTGTGCTCTCGCTCTCGCGCTCTATCTCTCTCTCTCTCTCTCTATTATCAAGGGGCCTATAGACCCTGAGACTATTATGTACAACATACCTTCAAATCTACCTTACAGCCACAACAGGAAGTAGAATACGATCCAATAAACCCCTTTAGCAACCACAAAGAAAGAAAGAAAGCGATGAAGGTTAGTGGGATCTGCCTCAGGGTATGGACAGAGACAATATACAATACACAGAAGACAGTAGTAGTGACAGTGGTATGGATTAGGTTGTTTGTATTTGTTGTGAACTAGGACATAACTTCAAATTTGCCTTCTTCTAACAACAGAATATAGCATTAGATAAAAAAAAAAAAAAAAAAAAAAAATCCGCAACTATACCAAGATAAGCTGCCTATCTCTCTCTCTCTCTCTCTCTCTGTACCATTTAAAGTATCAGTATATATTAATTTCTACACCTAATCACACCCAATTTCACCTCATAACTTCAACTCTCCTATTTTCAACAACAGGACATAGCAACTACCCCCAGAGGAGCTACCTAGAGATATCCGAAGCCATGGCCAGCCTGGTGGAAACGAAGGAGTTGCCCGGAGCCAGAAAGATGAGGCTGCTTAGTCAGGTTGGTGTTCGAAACCTTGCAAAATGATTACAAGAATAATCTCAGCTGACGTCGGCACGCATTCGACATATCATTGCAAAATAAATATGGGCGTCAAGAAATTATGAAAAGGTCAAAAGGGTAATTGAAGTGACAATAGTAATTTACACTTTAAAGGTATTCGAATTAATTTGTAAATTTGTCGGTAGATTTCTTTTAAACGTGAGGAAGAAGGGGCTCCAGAAGAAAACCCTCAAAGAAGGAAACAAAAGGCTAAGTTGTGTGCAATGAGTGTCCCTTCCAAATATACTTCCAATACCAGAATATAGTAATGGTACCAGACACATCAATCCTCTCTACATTATCTACTGTGGTTTGTTAAATCACTCTAGCCCTCCTGTTTAACACTATTGGTAGAAAATATCCCAGCCGGAGGTCGGTTCCTCCTAAATTGAAGTTTGCTTTCGCTTGGCAGGATAAAAATCGACACCTAAATGGCACGAAAGTTCTAAATATTAGCAAAGAAATAGGGCGGAAGGTCTTGAAATCACCAAATTAATGGGGCAAAGGTCTTAGAATATTCAACCGAATGGCTAATCCTAGTATATAATCTCAGTAGCCACAATCCTATCATCATTATCTTGCACATAATCTGAGGTAGCTTAAGGGGAGATCTCCACTTGAGGGATTTTTTCTTGACCCCTTTCTCCCTCATGTTTAGCCCCATTGCTTTTGATATTATAAAATGTTTGCCCCATTAGTTTAGCGATTTTAAGAACTTTCACCCCATATTAAGACCTTTCGTGCCATTTAGGTGTCGATTTTATCCTGGCGAGCGATAGCGAGCCTGTAATTTAAGAGGAACCGGCCTTCGGCCGGGAAATTTTTCTACCGAAAAATGTACAAATTTATCTTGAAAGGGGCTCAAGGGGGTGTAATTTTAAGGTTGATGGAGGTCTAGGGAACAAACTAAATACCTCCCCTTAACACTGCTTATCGAATTATGTTATTATGGTTGATAAGTCTGTGTTCCTGGTACAGTTGTTTTCCTTAATTATTGTTATTTTTGTTCATTACTAAACACAATATTTAACCCGTTTTGTACCGGTGACATCCTTTTAACATAAATTATGGGTACTATTGGACGATTGTATTTTGTATAAAATGGGCCTCCGTCACTTAACAGGCTTCGAACTATCTCACTTAACCCTTTTTACTACCACAGATCCTTCTTAAACTGCACACAATCGTCTAAACTTAGCTACAATGACATTAAAAAGACGTCGCCGGCACAGAAGGGGTTAACGCAACTACTTGTTATATGTTAGGTAGGTATGACCCTATTTTTAAACTAAGCTATGGTCAATACTTCCATTCTCAATAGTTCGGACTTTTACTTTATGTCCGAGGGGTATTTCGATGACTTGTAGCAGCCAAGTTCAGTCTGTTGACCATATAGCATAAGTTAGACGGCATATTTCCAGCTTCAAAGGCTGTTGGTTCGATATAGACTGATTATATTTTCTAATTCAAGTCAGTATAGTTGCTAGGCCCCAGTTTAAGTCATCTATAATGTTGTTGTATTGGTTTGATTGTTATTATAGTCACATATTTATATATTTATTTACGTATTCATATTATTTATTTGCCTTATTTGTATCTGTGTTTGCAGTTGGGGAAGGTGATGTTGGCGGGTTTATCAACATGTATGATTGGTACCTTGTTCACCTACCCCTCTGCCATGTTCAGTGACTTAGCACAAAACAACACCACCATGTACGGCACCTCTATTACCATCCAGGGAAAGGAGGACATGATAAGTGAGTTTCCTGCTCCCTCATCTTTAGCCCCATTAGTTTTGTAATTTTAAGACGTTCACCCCATTATTATTGCGATTTTGAAACCTGTCATCCCATTTGTTGTCAATTTTAAGAACTGTCGTGCCATTTAGGTATCGATATTTTCCTTGCGAGCGATAGCAAGCCTGCCATTTAGAGATGTAGTTTTCCAACTATATGCATGGGGGGTAATACATACATAAATGTAATGCTAATGAAAATATATTGTTAAGCAAGGGACGAGTTGAATGCAGGGGTGACTTTAGTAGTATCGACGTTGTATCTTGTTTATTTGATTGATTGATTGATTTATTTATTTATTTGTATACAGTATACGGCTTAATGTGTTTATATTTAATTTGGTCTGAATTTAATCATGTCATAAATATACTATTTTTGTTTACAAACTCTTAGAAAATATATCTTTCGGTTCATCTAACAACTAATACAGCAATACAACTAATATAAAGCCTTCCATATATACTGTAGTTCTAAAAGCTTCTCATTGGGTTCATCTAACAACTATTACAGCAATAAAACTAATCTAACACCTTCCATATATATTTCTAAAAACTTCTCATTCGGTTCATCTAACAACTAATGGAGTAATAAAACTAATCTAAAGCCTTCCATATATACCTCAGAATACCTGTAATGCTAAGAGTTTCTAACACCCCACACGAAGAAAAACTCTGCTACTAAGTGTTGTCCTAGGCTTTATGATACCTTTATAACTCTTCTAACTGCTTCCACATATAGTTCTAACATCATCTAACACCCCACAGGCAGTCTTCTAATGCTGGGATCGCTACCTGGAGCTTGGATCGTAGGCCTACTCTCCGTCAGAGTGGGTCGGAGGAAAACCCTGATACTAAGTGCTGTAATAGGAGTGCTGGGATGGATGGGCATAGCTCTTGTACCTTATGCTGAGGGTATATTAGCTTCAAGGTAAGTTTATTATATATTTATGTAATTATTTATTTATTAATTTAGTTAGTTAGTTAGTTAGTTAATTGCTTACTTAGTGAATGAGACAGTTACTTAGTCAAAAAGTCAATCAGTTAATAAATCAATGCTTAATTTTCATAGATCAGATACAATATATAGATGACTGAATTAGTGTGTGTGTGTGTGTGTGTGTGTGCTTTTGCTTGTGTGTGCGTGTGTGTGCGTGTGCCATGTCTTCAATTATACTTAGCCTACATGCTAATAAGCATATATGCGTCCTGTTTATATATTTGTTGATTTCATTAATTGAGTTTAGGAGTAAAGTCGGCTGGTGGAGGTAACATAATAATTAAGCAATATTGCAACATTCAATTTCTTAAAGTTGCAATAGATAAACATCATGACTATCAATCAACTTATTATATTTCTATCTATTTCAAAAACTATCTATCTATCTATCAATCTATAATTCAATCAATCAATATATCTACATATCTATCTACCGTATCTATCAATCAATCCATCAATCAATCATTCAATCTCTCTCTCTATCTCTCTATCTATCTATCTATCTATCTATCTATCGATCGATCTCTCAATCAGTCAATCAATCTCTCGATATCTCCCCCCCTCCCAGGTTTGTCTCTGGCATGGCTCTGGGCGGAGTATCTATCTCGGTGAACGCCTATGCTGCAGAACTAGCTGACCCTGACGTCCGAGGCATGATGTTGATGACTCTAAACCTCAATATTATGATAGGTAAGGGAGCTATAGTCTGTTCCAAGTAAGTAGGTCAAAAACTCTTCAACATTAACCTCTGTAACTCACTAGCGAATAGAATAATCGAGCTAATATTGCTACCATCTGGGAAGGGTCAGCCAGGGAATAGGTGTGGAAAGTAACATCCCATTTGCTATAGCCCTTTTTTAGTTACAGAGGTTAGGGTTCACGATTTTGGGGCTACCTATTTGGAACAAGGTATAATTATACAATAGGCTGATTATCGGTTGGCTCATTCACCCTCTTGCCAAGGTTCCGTCTTTTACATTATATTACAATGATTGATACTTGACCTTTTGGAATGATGATATGAAGCATAGAAGTAGAAAACAATATGATACTTATGTTAGCGTTATATTTGTTTACCGTTCATTCTAGAATCTACAGAGGTTTTTTTATTTATTTTGTTTTGTACATCTACTATTGAACAAGTAATAGATAGTTATATTACCTATTACATATACAGTATATATCTCAATTACAGACACTTCAACCGATAGGTTTTTTTAGGGATAGATTAATAAATCAATCTAATTACTCCACTCCAACAGCTTCCTCTCTCTCTCCGACACCCCTTCTCCCCTCTCAACACTCTTAGAAAAGTAGCTACGAGGTGCCGTTGTAAAGGCTTATCCCTCAATACCTTAAGGGGAGATGGGCGTATTTATTTGCTAATTTATGTATCTTTTTATTATTCCATTAGTTTCGTCCCTATACCTCCATGCAGCTTTAAAAAACACCCGCCTAAGACCCTCCTACAAGGTAAAATTTTTACGCCGGTTTCTCTTAAATTACAGGCTCACTATTGCTCGCCAGGAAAAAATGTACACCTAAATGACACGAAAAGTCTTAATATTGACAAAGAAATAGGGCGAAAGGTCTTAAAATCGCCAAACTATTGGGCCGAACGTCTTATAATCTGAAAACTAATGGGGCTAAACATGAAGAAGAGGGATCAGAAAAACGGACCATCTCCCCTTAACATGACTTAACCTAACCTAACTTAACTGACTTCCTTTTTGCTAATTTGGTAATATTTTCAGGACAACTTCTAACAGTGGTATTGGGCTACTTCTCCAGATACTATGTAGTGGCTTGGGTAAACAGCTTAATCCCTGCTGGCTTGGCTATCTCGCTAATCTGGCTGCCTGAAAGTCCGTCTGTCCTCGTATTAAAAGGTAAGAGTGTTTGGGTCATTGTTATCGTTTGAAGTAGTAGTAGTAGTAGTAGTAGTAGTAGTAGTAGTAGTAGTAATAGTAGTACACGATGATGAGTCTGAGTGCTTACCCCGGAATAGGAAGTAGCTAATTGACAACGTCATGTTCAATGTCATTTTGACTATTCTGTGTCATCCTGGTACTCTGCATCATCTAAATCAGCACAGCACAAACTTCAGGTCACTCAAAATAAAATGGTTAGGTTCATGCTGAACCTAGGACCCAGATCACATGTTGGCCAGGAACAACTTCAGTCACTAGGTATGCTCAATGTCTCTGACAGGGCCAAACAAATCAGGCTAACTAATCCCTTCAAAATTTTCTATGACAGAGCTCCAGAGTACCTAAAGAATTATTTTGTTAAAGCAAATGAGAGGAGTGGACATAATACAAGAAACATGATGTTTAATTTTAAGGTCCCGAGAATCCAAGCACAGGGTAAGCAAACATTCTTCTTCACTGCCATCAAAGACTGGAACGACCTACCCCAGTCAGTCCGTGAAAAGAGAACACTGTATTCCTTCAGACGTAGCCTGAAGGAACACCTGAACCGGACAGCTGCGAGAAGGGAGCACCAAGCTTATGTCTACTACTAAATACGACATAAGAGATAAAAAAAAAAAACTGAAATGATTACTGATTACGGATTACTGATATTTACTATAGGATGTAAGGTATCTTAAAATAACCCCCTAGAAATACTTTCTCTAAAGTATCTATTTCTTTATCCTCCCCTTTTCCCCAGCTAACCTAATCCCACAAGGACCCCAATGGAAATACGCCTAACGGCCTTATTGGGCTATCCTTAGTTGGAATTATGCAAGGCTGGTACATGTCATATTTGTAACAAACTATGTGGTACCAACTCTGTAAATTGCTGACTGAATAAATATTATTATTATTATTATTATTATTAACGAAGTCAGGCGCTTTGATGACTATTCTGACCTGGTCTAGGGTCCAAAGAGGGGATGCACAGACTGAGTGGTTTATATAAAGTAATAGTAGTAGTAGTAGTAGTAGTAGTAGTAATAGTAGTAGTAGTAGAAAAAAAAAAAAAAAAAAAAAAAAAAAGTAGTAGTAGTAGTAGTAATAGTAGTAGTAGTAGTAGTAGTAATAGTAATAGTAGTAGTAGTAGTAGTAGTAGTGCCTTAGAAGCTTTCAACGGTAGTGAAGTGGTCGTAACAAAGGACGGACAGCGTCATCTAGGGGCAGTGATTGGCACAGAAGAGTTCAAGAAGCAATACATGGAAGAGAAGGTCAGAGAGTGGGTAAACGAAATAGAAATACTAGCCAAAATTGCAAAGACGGAATCACAGGCTGCATATTCGGCATTCACATATGGGGTCAAACACCGCTGGACCTACTTGATGCGTACCATTCCAAACGTGGGTCCACAACTTCAACCGCTAGAAGATGCCATCAGAGACAAACTCATCCCAGCTTGGATGAAGTCTCACACCCCAAATGCTACAGCGGGGGGTTGCTCGCACTTCCTCCTAGGTTAGGAGGTTTTGGAATCATCAATCCGGTGAGGAGGGCGACAACGGAACAACCAGAACTCAGTAAAGATACAGAATCTCTCACTGAACGCATCGTAGCGCAAGATCCTGATGGCGAAGTGGACCAGGCGGACATCTACAACATCAGAAAGACCATCACGTCAGAGAGGCAAAACTCACAGAAAAATGACCTGGCACAATTGATGCGACAACTTTCCCCGAGACTAACAAGAAAAGTACAAATAGCACAAGAAACGGGTGCTTCAAATTGGCTGACAACACTACCAATCAAGGCAAAAGGCTTCAATCTAAACAAACAAGATTTAATGATGCTATTGCACTGAGGTATGATTGGCCGATTGAAGGACTGCCCGATCGATGCGTTTGTGGAATCAACAATATGCAGACCACCGCATGATATGTAAGAAGGGAGGATTCATCAGCATCAGGCACGATGAAGTAAGAGATGTAACGGCAAACATGCTCAGGGAGGTGTGTCGAGATGTGGTGCGCGAACCATCACTCATTCCCTTGGAGGGAGAGATCTTGCAGCACAGGACGGCCAACACATCCAACGAAGCACGAGTGGACGTTAGTGCAAGAAGTTTTTGGACAAGAGCACAGCGAGCATTCTTTGACGTAAGAATATTCGACCCAATGGCCCATAGCTACAGCGGGCTGTCTCTGGAGGCTGCACACAAGAGGAATGAACAAGAGAAGGTCAGGGCATATGGGGAAAGGATCTTAAATATCGAACATGGCAGCTTTACCCCACTAGTCTTCACCACATCTGGAGGGATGGGACCTAGGGCCCAGTGCTTCTATTCAAGGCTTGCAGAGATCATCGCAGAGAAGAAGAAACAGCCCAGGAGCCACGTTGTAGCCTGGATGAGGTGCCGTCTATCTTTCTCGTTGCTCAGATCAGCACTACTATGCCTGCGGGGAACAAGACTGTCTGCACCACACAACCAGCGACGGTGG